>JANHFX010001302.1:56542-113535 GCA_027560015.1 Chloroceryle amazona
TTTAGACCATGCAATGATGCAATTATGCCTAAATTTGATCAGACTGACTAAAGACACACTTTTCTCCAAACAGCATGGTCCTAAATTTTAAAAATTTAGAAATTTTGCCAAAAATATCAACACCCCAATTATACCTACCAAAATATCTCATATTGCATGAGAATTATATGTCTTGTTCCAGATATTTTCCCAGATTCAAAGATTCCACAAATATACTACAGAGAAATCCATGTCAATACTGCATGGGCTTCTAACTCCATAACCTAAACCTCTTGTTGAGCTGTTTATAGAGGTTTTCTGCTACTGGAAGTTTACTCACTGTTAACAAGACAGGTTTATATTAACATTGTTATATATCTGACTCCAAAATAAATCAATCCTGTGCCTGCACATACATGAGAGTTCTACTATAGAATCAGTTTCACGGTGGCTTTAAAGCCATATTGAGACATTATCAGAATGGTTTATTTTACTTATTGCTGTAAAGTACTGAAGAATATGTTTAATGAGGACTTTCCCTGTCTCTAAGCCATGGAGAAATGTGTTCAAAATCACAGTGATTCAGAATGCATATTGTCATTCATTAGAAAAATACATAAGGATTTCCATATATTTGAATAGATTTTTTTTCTGATTTTAATTATTAAACCTCCATCTTCTTCTCTGATGCTTTTGGAAAATTTTAAGGATATTTTAATGAGTAAGGATACATTCTCTTAGACCATTTTAAAAGGGCAGGCTTTCTTAAACAAAGAATGAATGATTTAGTTTGAGAAAAAAATTTGCCTTGTCTGAAATAATAAAAGTTTGTACATGACTAATGTTATAGGCCAAAATTTGGAACCAGCAAATCAAGTAGCATACTATGAGCAGTTATTACAGTACTTAAGCAAATCCATTACTGTGTTCTGAATGATACATTTTTTATCATTATTTGAAGGCTTGACCCTATGGCTATTGACAGACATGTCAATTTAAAAGTAATGAACTTTTATGAATTCATCAACCAATTTATTGCATTAAGACATTGTGTTGAGTTTAAGTACATGAAAATGATAACAGACACCAAAAAGGTCCTTTTTAGAGGAAGAAGTGTGTCCTTCTGAAACAGTAGCCAACAAGTGGGAACAGCAGTGCTCTTACAGACTGCTCTTCACATGGAAGCCCCTGTCCCATTGGAACCACACCAGGGCCATCCCCATATCCCCAAAGCTCTTCCCTGCCAGCCTGAGCCCGACCCTGTCCCCAGGGAGGTAACCAAAGGTACCAGGCCAGGGCTGCCCTGGTACCCCATGGTTGCTCTGCTCCTGGATAGAGTGGTGGGACAGGTCCTGGCTCTGCCTTCACAGAGCGGGACCTCCCACTGCTCACAGCACCCCAGCAAGCAACCAGCACAGAAAGTACCAGAGAGAATAATAATTACCATAACAGAGTGCAATCTGTATTTTAGATTACAGGTTTTAATAACAGGATCCATAAACCTGCAAAACAGAGCAGAATTTTTATGCTTGTATTTTAAAAGGATAAATGCCTAGAAAGTCATCATATCAAAACTTCTCCAAAACACATTTTTTACTACTGTAACTAGATATGCTGCTACAGAAAGGCCACATGAGTACTGACAGTGACTGCCAAATTTAGTTGGGGTTCAGTAACAAAAAACATTCATAATATAAAAGTATTTTAACACAAAGAATAAGAACATGCTTAAGTATCCTTTCCATGTCTATCACAAGCTACACATATATAATTTTCACGCCAATCACTCACTCCAAGCCAAACATCAGATCCCTCGATGTGACTCACCTCTTTACTCAGGCCAATGATACATAGCAAAACTTACTCATCAGACGTATGCAGTCATACTTCTGCATCTTCCTGTGCTACTCTAGAAATGCTGTGCTTTATTTAATATTCATTATTTAAGCATGCTTGGCTTCTGCAGAACAGTAGCTCAATGAACAATTATTGGGTTTTGTACTAATTTTCAAGAGATAGAAGTTCAATATGTTGAAAGAGTAATGCACAGCATAGAAAATAAAAATTTCTTACTAGGATTGTAAATTGGTTGCTTGCATTTAAGCCTTTATAAAGTTATTTAAAAACTCTGGGTAAATCACTAACTTCCCAGAGTCACTAAAGATTCTAGTTATGTTGCAGTACTATGAAAATGACATCACTTAGGACCTCAGGTATGAATATATGATCCAAAACCATAGAATGCACTCATGAAAAATTAGACTGTCACCATCCTTTACCAGTTTAAAATAAGAAATATTTTTAGAAAGTTTTTGAAGTATTTTATCAGTCATGAACAAATTAGACAATCTGGTTCTGGCTCCCCAGGTCATACAATGAAGGAAGTCATGACTATTTTAATTACAGTATTTTCTTCATCCTGCTAACAAATGTCCATCAAAGTTGCTGATTAAAATGTAACACCATAGATAGATTGGTTTTCACTCATTGGCTTCATCTACTTCACAAGTATTTGTCATCAAATTATGGTTTTATCCTCATTTAGATAAATTAAACAGATCATTTTACTGTGTCTATTATGAAGCAGGTTTCTGGAACTTCTTATGCTTCTTTTCTGAATCCACATGTATATGTATTTCACACATTTTCACATGTGCAGCCAGAATACTTCCAGTATGACTAAAGGTAGTGATAATAACAGCTTCCTAGTGGTTTTTTCTCCAATATTATCTGTTTACACATTTGTGTGCTACTTGGAGCTCCTGAATAAGGTGCTCAATAAACACTTTTTGAAGTGTTTATTGAAAATGTTTTCAATCCAACAGACAATTTTCTATTTTGGAAATGTGATCATCATCATTCTTTGATGATCTTAGTTTTGATCTTAGAAATTGTAGGTCAATTTCTATGTTAAATATCTTTAGAAGGTTATATTAGGTAAATATAATGCTTCTAGATTTACTCTGAAGCTCTGACTGAAGAAAACAAAGGAGCAAGGAATTAGGATATGATATGAAAGAAGCACAAGTATCCATCTAAATATATAGTAAGAACTGGAACACTTCTTGCTGTATGAAATAATTCAAATACAATACTGATCTTCTACAGGAAATACTAATAAGTCCTGTTCCAAAGACCACTTTGGAAAAAATGTCAGTATTTGGGTTATAACATTGGGATTATAACCTGTTGGCAACATGGAATTAAAATTCTGATAACCTCAGTCCTTCAATTGACCATGTGTGGAAACCTACTACCACCAGTAGATTTTAGCATATGCACAGTATCAGGACCTAAAATGTTAAAGTAAGCAGGACCCATAATTGATGCTTTAGAGATGCAGCTACTCCTCAGGTCCCTAAAATGTCAAAGAAATCTGTTTCATAGGTTTCCTATTCCCTTTCCAACTGTACAGAATAATGAGGAAAGCAACAATCAAATCAGCCATTCTTCAGTAAAAAAAGATGTACTTTCTGATTGATTCTACTCTCACCATCCTCCCTAAACAATTGTGGCCTTAGAAGTTCTACAAGTTTGAAATCAATATCAAAGCTTAATGCACATAAATGTTAGTTCTTATCTCTTGCTTGTCCAGTTTTGATTATATGACAGCATTTTACAAGACATCTTTTCTAGTGTCTTAATCAGTACATGCTGATTTCAGTGCTATCTTCTGCCATTTTTTTTTTCTCACAATGGTGATTCTGTTCTTTTCACACTTTTTTCTAAGGCACTCTGAATTATCCTTCTATTGTGTATATTATCTCCCCCATTTTCTGATTATTTTTACATACATTCTATATCACTTTTCTTCCTGCAAACTTTTTTCTTTTTTTATTACTGAGTAACATGTTTACTTTCAAGATCCTATGTCTGAAGCTATAAATTCAATATGTTTTTGAAAAAAAAAAAAAAAAAGACATTTTTCTGAATTATCATTTTCTGGCTTTGATTAGTAAATACAAAATAAAATATCAAAATTTAGGTTAGCCTTTCCACTGTATTTTTGCCCCTCATACACAGATGTATTTTTACTTTTTTTTTTGCTTTAAAATGCATGAGTCTCCATATTATGATACATATTAAACAGTATATGATTCAATTTTTTGTCTTCACTATATTCTGTCTTTTTTTAAGGATTTCTCTGCCTCATGAATACCACAAGGTCATTTTTCCTAATTTTATGTTATTGTTACCAGTAGGTTTTCTTACTATTCAGCTTTTGATCTGAATGAATCCCACAAAACTTGAGGGACCTAGAAGTGTCCCAAGGTTAAGGTCGTAAAGTTACTGAGTGCAGGCTCACCTCTATAGCCAGTGGAGGGAGAGATAGGGAGCACAAACTAAGAATAGTCCTGTTCATTTAAATCTGAATAGCCTATATATGCCTGTGCCTCTTTCTGATGACTAAATGTGGAAAGCTGTCCTTGGTTGGATGCCAGATGCCCATCAAGCACCTCTAGCACTCCCCATCCTCAGCTGGACAAGGGAGAAAAATACAAAGAAAAGCTCATGGATTGTGATAAGGACAGGGAGAAATCACTCATAAATTACCATCATGGGCAAAAAAGATTAGACTTTTTAATTTAGTATAAATCACATCAGAGTAGGGTAATGAGAAATACACCCCAAATCTTGAAAACATTTCCCCCACTCCTGATTTCTTCCCAGGCTCAACTTCACTCAGTATTTTCTCTTCCCCACAAGCATCACAGAGGGATGGGGAGGGATGGCTGTCATCAGTTAATCACATGCTGTGTCTGCCACTCCATCCTCCTCACACTCTTACCCTGCTTGAGCATAGGATCCCTATCATATAAGACAGTCCTCCACAAACTTCTCCAAAGGGGCCCTTCCCATGGGCTACTGTTCTTCATTAAATTCTCCAGCATGTGTGCCTTCTACATGGTGTAGTCCTTCAGGACAATAATGCTCCAGCATGGATTCCCCACAGGGTCACAAGTCCTGGCAGCTTACCTGCTCCAGCTTGGATGCCTGTCTCCATGGGGTCACGGAATCACAGAATTTTAAGGGTCACAGCTCCTGACAGCAAACCTGCTCCATTGTGGGCTTCCCATGGGATCACAGCCTCCTTCAAGCATCCACCCACTCCAGCATGGGGTCCTCCATGAGCTGAAGGTAGGTATCTGCTCCACCATGGGCCTGCATGGTGTCTGCAGAGTCAGTTTTCCTCACTCCTCTCTTTTTTGACTGCTATTGCACAATAGTTTTTACTCTTTTTTAAATATGTTATCACAGAAATTATCTGAAAATAAAGGTGTATTATTTTAACATTACCCACATTTCTCAGTCCATTACCTTTTCATCAAACCTTTCTTTTTTCTTTTCTTTTTTTTTTTAATCACTCCTATGCATCAAACAAAGATTGTTTTCTATCATGTATAGGTTATCAAATAACTTAATTTTCTGGTTAATTTAAAATTCTGATTCTTTGGATCCTCCTACCACAATTTTCTATGCTAAGGATTGACTCACTGCCACCCTCTCTTCTAGAGTGGCCTAAATATTTCCTTCTAGGGTGAAAACAAAGCACAGTTCAAATGACAATGTACTCCAGAGACCATTCTCAAGAACAGGAATGGATGTGAACAAAAACTACAGCAGGCCTGTATCCCTTCATCTCGTATCCCTTCATTTTGCATCCTGAAATTTCCACACCTATCCCTAATGCCACATCTCTGCAGTTGCAATGCATACCTTGCCTGATATTATACAAACACAAATCTGACAGACCAAAAGATATTTTTACATTATTTCAAACACTTTTAACAGATAAAAAATGATGAACAGACACATCAATAATTATGACCTGAAGCCAGAAGGGCACAACACAAGGACCAAACAAGATACAGGACCAAATGCTGTGTGACACAGATATGATGAGTCTCTTATAAATTGTGCTATCCCTGTAGATTGAGTGGATGGGTCACACTGAATCAGTCAGTTTCTGGTAGTTAAAGTCAAAGCTGCCTCAAGTCATATTCAAGTTCCTTCTATCCTTGGGAAATACAATTATTTTAACACTAAATGACTAAAAAGCTGACCAAGTATTCCTTTCTGCTATTACTATATTGAACTGGACAACAATGACTTTCACAAAAGTTAAAAAATACTTACAATGATTAATGAGTGGGAAAGTGTATATATATTCTTCCAGATGAAAAGTCTTCCTTCAGACTTTGAGATACAATTCAGTTCCAGGTTATAGACATCTAAAAATGGGCACCCATACATGATCAGCTAAATACATCTTTAAATTTCATTTACTAGGTTTACTCAGGACTTGATTCACTCCCATTCACATGGGCATTCAGTTACTCTGAATACTCTGGGGAACAAAAGAAACATAGATATCACTGGGAGATGTAACATGGGACCAGTAGAAGACCTGTGCTGTTCTGAAGATATGGTTAGAGAGCTGGTAGGAGGATATCCTGGGGCACATTAAAGGGTATTGGATGCCTGTATTTGGACAAGTGAATGAAGCCCTTTTCTACATCCATCCCTTTTCCACCTTTTCCTTCCTTCTCTGTAAAGTTGACTCACCCTTTTTAGTCTTGTTTTCCTGCATTTCTTCCCTATCAACTGCCTACAGAAGTTGTTTCTCCACACTTGAGTTTTGTTCTGCACTCATTCTGCCCAGGTTTCTTCTCCAGGTCATATGACACACTCTCTTCAGGGTTTTGCTCCGATATGTAGATTTATTTCCATTGATTTCTTAGGCTTTTATTAATCTCTGTAAAGATATTATTGTCATCCCCCCAAAAAAGTGGAAATAATAGGAAGAAACAATAGGATATCTCATGGGGAAAAAAAAAGACACTGTCCCACATCATTTGATTTAGTCCTTATCTCTGTGGCTTCAGTCTATGCAGAAAGAACGAAAAAATCCCACTGCTGCAAAATGTTAGAAGGAAAATTAGGCACAATTAATACTTGATTATGTAACTCCTTTCATGAAGAATGCTATGCACATTATATATTCTAAATTAAGTTTATATATCTGCAAAGAAATTAATCAATGTAGAAGAAAATTTTAAGGACTAGATAATAAATTTTGCACTTTGCCCATGAGCAACACCAAGTATTTCCAAAATACTTCATATTTCTGTGTTTAAAACATACTGGCAATTTTGAGGCTCATTTATTATTAAAACAAAACAAAGCAAAACAATAAACAAGCAAACAAAAAATAACAGAACCAAAAAACCCCAAACTAATTGATTTTAACTTATTGATGCTCTGAAAAGGAAATTTACTTTCCAGCAATCATCTTGAAAGTCTTTCATTGTAACTGACAAAATCTTTGCTACAATGTTATAGTTTACTCTAAGACAACTTCTTTAACAGTTATCTTAAAAGCAGATTTCCATGGCTTCCATTTCCTCAAAATACAGCAGCTAGGCAAATAGCATTCATAAAACACCCTCTCAAAAAAATTGCTAACATGGAAAATCACTTTGCATAGCTTTACACTTCATACTGTCAATAAGTTTTCTCACATTTAAGTTTTTATTTATTGGCTTTGTTTTTGTTTTTTGTTTTTTGTTTTTTTCTGCAGGCATACACCAAATGTTAAGAAAAATCAATAGCACAAAATCACCTTGAAGATACAGACAATTTCCATTGCAGTAAAAAGAAGTCATGTATGCATACCTGAGAGCAGAGTCTGACTTACTGAAAAAAACCTACCAACATTATGAATTTGCATGAACAATAGGAAGTAAAGAAGAAGCTCTCACTCCTTTTCCCACTCCTTTTCCATATTTCACTTATTAAGGGTATATGCTAAGAGTGCAGAACTGTGATAAAATTAGCATTTCACAGTAAATACTGTATTGTTAAATGGTTTCTTAAGCACCTGTAGCTATACTGTGCTAAAGATGCAGACACCTAAGCATTTGGTCTGCAACAGTAAAGTAATTCTATTATTCTTATGGCTATGTACTCAGAAGTCAAGAAGTGCTGTCTGTTTATTGTGCCACCAACTTGATATGTGAATGGTTGAAATAGAAGAGTACATTGGCAGATGTTACTATACAGGATTGATGAGGGAATGCAGGAGGAAGCTAAGGACCATTCAATTGCATTTAGAAGGCAAAGAGCATAGAACATTGCCTATGAAGCTGGCCAGAATGGCTCAGATGAGAAAGCTGTATGCTATGTATTACTTCTTCTGAAAAGAGATGAATTCCATTATGGCATGGAATTTTATTACTCCCAGACTATATGAAGTAAACAGGATTATTTTAAAATGTGCTTTAATTTCCGTGTGACTTTCTGACATTTCATCTACCTGTTCCTTAAGTTTTACAATATTTAAGTGTGGATCTGTAAACAGAGCTTTGGTGTACTTTTCCACAACGTTATCCTCCTGCTCTATAATTAACCTTTTGTTTAGCAATAGCAATTATAATTAAATTAGAATGCTGAAATATATATTATTTCATGCTAAGCCCACAGCTGTTGCCTTCATTTCAGTTCGAATATAGCCAAGGTACTGAAATAGAATTTTCCCCACATCATCTTATTAAAATAATTACAGCCATCTTTTAAAAAGTACAATCATAATAACTTTAATTATCTTTTAATTTGAACAATTCATTTTGTCATTAATATATTACCAATGTTGTGGCTCATCATGAAACATCAAATATTTAAATAATTAAACAGAATACAATTTTAAATAAATCACAGAATAACAGAATGGTAGGACTTGGAAGGGACCTCTGAGGATCATCTAGTCCAACCCTCATTCTAAAGCAGGTTCACTTAGATCAGGTTGCACAAGGACACACCCAGGTGGGTTTTGAGAAGTGTTTCTCTGGGAAGCCTGTTCCAGGGCTCTGTCACCCTCAAAGTTTTTCCTTTATGTGCAGCTTCCTGTGTTCCCAGCGTAAGCCCATTGCCCCTTGTACTATCACTGGGCACCACTGAAAAGAGATTGCCCTCATCCTCTTTATACCCATCCTTCAGATATTTATAAGCACTGATAAGATCCCCTCTATCTTCTTAAGGCTAAACAGATCCAGGTCTCTCAGCCTTTCTTCATAAGAGTTGTTCCAGTCCCTTAATCATCCTTGTAGCTCACCATTGGACTCTCTTCAGTAGTTCCTTGTCTCTCTTGGCTGGAGTGCCCAGAACTGGTCACAAGGGCCTCACTAGGGCAGAGCAGAGGTGGAGGAGAACCTCCCTTGACCTGATGGTAACACTTCTCCTTAATACACAGGATACCATTGGCCTTTTTGGCCACAAAAGCACACTGATGGCTCATGGTCAACTTGTAGCCTACCAGGACTCTAAGGTTCCTCTCCATGAAGCTGCTTTCCAGCAGGTCAACTCCTAACCTTTACTGGTGTATTGGATTATTCGTCTCCAGGTGCAAGACTCTACGCTTGTCCTTGTGGAACTTCATTAGGTTCCCTATTGCCCAACTCTTCAGCCTGTCCAGGTCTTGCTGGATGAGAACACAACTTTCTGGAATGTCAGCCACTCCTCCCAGTTTTGTATTATCAGTAAACTTGCTGAGGGTCCTCTCCTTCCCTTCATCCAGGTCATTAATGAATATGTTGAACAAGACTGGACCCAGTACCTGATGCCTGGGGAACACCACTATCTACAGGCCTCCAACTGGACTCTGTGTCACTGACTAAAGTCTGAGCTTTGTCATTCAGTCAGTTGTTAATTCACCCCACCGCCCATTCATCTAACCCACTCTTCCTAGGCATGCCTATGAGGATGTTACGTCTGAGAGTGTCAAAAGTCTTGCTGAAGTCAACGTAGACAATATCCACTTCCCTCCCCTCATCCACCCAGGTAGTCACACCATCATAGAAGGCTACAAGATTAGGTAAACATGTTTTCTGTTTGGTGAATACATGCTGACTACTCCTGATAACTTCTTTTCCTCCACATTATTAGTGATGACCTCCAGAATGAGCTGTTCCTTCACATTTCCAGGGTTGGAGGTGAGGGTGACTGGCCTGTAATTTCCTAGATCCTCATTCTTTCCATTTTTGAAGACTGGAGTGACATTGTCTTTCCTCAGGCATCTCTCCTGTTCTCCATGATCATTCAGAAATGATGGAGAGCGGCATAGCAACAACATAAGCCAGCTCCCTCAGCACTTATGGGTGGATTCCATTAGGGCCCATGAATTTCTGGGTGTTCAGTTTGCCTAAATGATCTCTAATCCAGTCCTCATCAATCAGTGGAGACTCTTTATTTTCCTCCAGACTCTCTCTCTCCTACCTCCAGGGACTGGGATTCTTGCAGGCTGGCCTTAGAAGTAAAGGCTGAAGCAAAGGTGGCATTCAGCAACTCCGCCTTCTCTGTATCTTCCATCACCAGCATACCCACCTCATTCAGCAGTAGGGCCACATTTTCCCTAGTTTCCCTGTGGATGCACTTGAAAAAGCCCTCTTGTTGTCTTTGCCATCCCTTGCCAGATTTAATTCCAAGAGTTCCTTAGCCTTTCTTGTTGCATCTGTACCTACTCTGACAATGATCCTATATTCCTCCCAAGTGGCTAATCCCTTTTTCCACATACTCTAAGCTTCTTTCTTCCATGTGAGTTCTTCCAGAAGCATCTTGCTTATCCATGCAGGTCTTCTACCTCCTCTACTTGATTTTTTACTCAAAGGAATGGACAAATCATGAGCTTGGAGAAACTGATGTTTGAATATTAATCAGCTTTCTTGGGCTCCTCTACATTCTATAGTCCTAGCCCAGGGAATTCTTCCAAGCAGGTCTTTGAAGAGGTCAAAGTTAGCTCTGCTGAAGTCCAGGGTTGCAATCCTACTTATTGCCATGTTTCTTCCTTACATGTTCCTGAACTCCATCATCTCATGGTCACTGCTGCAGCCAACCTGCTCCCAACATTCACATCCCCCAAACAGACCTTCTTTGTTCATTAGTACAAGGTCCAGCAGCACATGTCTCCTCATTGGCCTTTCCACTACCTTTGTCAAAATACTATCATGAAGGAAATGCAGGAACCTCCTGGATTGTGTGTGCCTCACTCTGTGGCCTTTCCAGCAAATATCAGGGTGATTTAATCCCCCATAAACACCAGGGCATGTGATTTTGAGGCTACTTCTGATGGTCCATAGAAAGCTTCATCAACTTTCTCTTCCTGACTGGGTAGTCTGTAGTAAACACACAGAATGGTATCACCCATATTAGCCTGTCCCTTAATTCTTACACATAAGCTTTCAACATGTTCTTCAACCCCCCCTTAGGCAGAGTTTGATATATTCCAGGGGTTTTCTTGTCTAATCCTTTATAATTTCTTGTTGTTCTTCCTTTTTCCCTTGTAGCATTCTTAATACTTACCTTTTCCACGATTGTTCAAATCTCTGTTATTAAGACTGTGTCCCTCAGCTGTCATTCACAGCTTCCATCCTCCAGAGTCCTCTGCTTCTGTATCCTTTTTTTTTCCTGGTTTTCTGAATGCAATGTCTGGTTTGAATGAGCCCATTAATATATTCTGAACTTTTTTTTTTTAAATATAATTTTATATCCCACCCACAGGGGGATGCTATAACCCTTTCAAGCATCACTCTTGCTGTCACAAAATATATGGACTTACTGCTAATTACTAAATATGTATTCCCCAAATGGAACCTTTTTCTAGTGTGTAATGATGTTGTTAGCTTTCCAGTTCTCCAAGCCAATACAAGTCATCCCACTGTTACCTACTTTGTTCTTCTTGCCATTATAATTTGTATTTAAGCTTCTTGCTTAGCTGGACCTTCACTGAGACCAGTCCTCATTTAGTGACACAAAGTATGGAGTTCATCTGAATGAATAGTAAGAAACACGTTTGAGAGAGCGTGATTCATCTCATATTAGCTGAGAAATCTGGAATAGGTCAGATGACTCATATGCTATTTCTCCCTTTCAGCATAAAGGGACAATACATGTTATTTGAATTACTTGAAGGTATTCTGCTTTGGCTAATTCCATGGTAGTGTTTATCTCTTGGAAACTTTTCCACTGTGTAATAGGTTGACCACAGCCAGCATCTAATCACTCACACAGCCACTCACTCCAATGGGACAGGACAGGAATAGGAACCTACATCTTCTGCAATAGTCAAAACATTTATAGATTATAAATTAGTGTTGTCATTCAAATTAAACTGATGTGTTTTTTGGTTTTTTTTTTCAAGTTGAGTCTTTTTATTGTCTGTAACCATAATTATTGAGTGAACCTTTGCTGTCTTTCTCTCAAGTCCTGGGCCTTTTGTTATATTTTCTCCTTCCCACCCCACTGTGTTGGGAGGAGTGAGTGAGCATCTGCGTGGTATTTAGTTACCAGCTGAGCCTAAACCATGACAGGGAACAGTAGTGCCAATTGCATAAAACCAAACTGGGGGCTGTAATTCCCTTTTCTAGCTCTTCAAATCTTCAGTTGCCTTCATAACCAGCATAAAATAGCCAAACCAAAAATGCCTTTCCAGTATTTTTTTCATGTCTCTGTAAAAATCCCCAAATTACCTTCTTTGGTTGTGAAAAAATAAAAAAAAAAAAGAAAAAAAGAGATTTCTTTGGCTTTATTACTAAACACCCTATTTTTGGACATCTACTTGTCTAGTGGTGTTTGTTTTGATACATCACTTCAGGACGTGGCGTAGTGGCCATAATAATGCTAGGTAAATGACTGGACTTGATGATCTTGCAGGTCTTTTCTAACCTTAATAATTCTATGATGAGAATCACCTAGATGGGACAACAGGGATGGAAATCATCTGCCTTATGCCTAAGCTATCTAGCCGTTATAATCACAGGAGACAAATAGATATGTTCAGAAACTTATTCATCTGTCCTGTCTCAGTTTTCTGCCTTAGAAGATAAATCACCCCTTAAAGGTGACAATTTCTCTCATTTGAATATAAAGATTGACTGGAATGACCAGTTAACTTTCAGCCAGTGAATCAGAACTGAAGACTCTTGGGCTTAAGAGCAGACCTTACAGTGTGTTCTGTCTATACTTAGAATTCACAGAATTTCTTCCAAAATATTGTAGGAGCAGCTACAAGTAAGATCTTAATTCCATTCCTTATTCTTGTCTTTTTATTTATGTACACACTCAAGCACACATATAGAGTGATCTTTGATTAAATATATAATATACCGTAAAAGACAGGACTTGAATCTGTTTTGTCTTGGGCCACTTGTCTGTTTTGTACTGAACAGACAAGTGGCCCAGAATAAAGCACAACTCTGAATGTGAAAAAGACTGTTGGATGCTTCTGTAGTTGTTCTCATTACTGGAGTCTCCACTTGACTCTTTTCACTGTTTCTCTCTTTCATCAAAAGCATGTTTTATCAGAATGTGAGAACACAGGACAGAACTGACTTGGCAGACAAGATATGCAAAGGAGCAGGCTGTAGATACCACAGTAGATGCAAACCTATTCTGCAATACTAGAAGTAAAATGTTTCTGGCACACTGAGATTCTGATAGTAAAGATCTCTCCATTCTGTCACAAACATTTTCAGAGTCAGTCAGCAGCTAATGGGGGTTGGGATGCAAGCGTTAGCAGGTTTGAATTAGGAAAATATGTAGAGATAGATTCTTGAATCTCATGTAAGCCTCTATGTGCATCTAGCCAGTAGGCATTGTTTAATATTTAACACACAGAGGCAATTGGTTTTGGTCTGTATTGACTAGCAGTATATCCATTCCATCTGAAATATTCAATAAGAAGGAGTAACTCCTTTTGAGGACAAGCACAGTAACCATTCTACCATATGTTGAATGACAGCCAAGCTGGCCAGGATCAATTACTGAGCACTCTTTCTAAAAATGTATCAAAAACTCAAGGCTCCACCTCAACACCCAGGAAATGAGCAACATGATTACAAAGTTATGTTAACACATAAATATTGATGGGGAATTGCAGCTCACATATCAAACATTTGAAAAAAACTGGTTCAGTTCCTGATTCAGTGCTATATTCTGCTTCAGAATACTTTGAAATACTTCATGCTATCACTTTTGGTTAATTGTTTCATTAATACATATTAACAAACAGATTGATCCAGATAAGCTATTATGTATTATTTAGAATTGTACAGTGATCATTTCACTCCAGTGACTTGATGAAGTTATTCTTGTTTTAAAGTTTTAAATGCCAGGAGGATGAAATCTTATTATTGGCAAGTTCCTCAAAATTTAAACAAGCAACATTGTTTAGGGGAAATTCCCTTACTAGCTACTATTAGGAATAATTATATAATATAGATAATTAGGGCTGCTCTTTGTAGAAATACTTGAGTTTAAAATAGCATTTCACACTAATTATCCGCAGTTCAAGCTAAGAACCATTATGTAAAAGAAACTTAGCTTTTTAGCTGGTATAAGTCATCATGAACCATTAACATCAGTACAGATAACTCTGTATACATTGCCAGATTTATATCAGCTAAGAATTTTAATGTATTTTTTCTCCCTTCCCTAGAGTGGATTCGTGGTTTGGACAGATTTGAGGGCACTACATAGCATTGCCTTGTTTTCTCTCCAAAGATGAGTTGCACTGTACAATGAAATTATATCGATAAAAAAGTGACATCAGACAGCCCTTGGGGAAATTACTTTGTTATGTCACTCAGATTTAATTAGGCAAAATTAGAAAAGAGAAAAAAAAAGCTTAGCTGACATTGAATGTCATTCACGTACTTCCAAGATTAGAATTCCTTGTGACCTGGTACTGAAAAATTAGGAACTCATACTTGATTACAATTCAATTTTATGAAAACATTTTATTTTTTTAATGTAATTAACTGAATAATGAAAAATATATGAATGAATTCTGTGGTGAAAGTGCTTCTGCAGCTCTCTCAAAGTCTTTGTTTTGCAATATATATTACCATTTATGGGGGCTTGATTGTAATTCTTTTTCACCCTTGCTTCTTTTTTTTTTCCCCATTTTTTTTTTTTTTTTCAATTTAGATAGTGCATAAAGCATATACAGAGATAACTGGGTAGTGTCCTTTTTTGCCCTTATGGAAGAGGATGACACTAATAATTTTTTTTCTAGTTCAGAACATATGCAAATTTTCTTAGCTTCTTTTCACATAATAGCCTGATTTATTTGACGTATTAGCATTGAAATCTAGAGTAGATAATTTTTCAGTGATGGTAGCCATACACACACTAAAAAAAAAAAAAAAAAGAAAAAAGAAAAAATAACACCACAACCTAAAAATCCTTATGCAATGATGGGCTATGAGCTGACTACTGCTATTCAGGGACAAGATCTCTGAAATAAAATGTGTGGTTGTCTGAAAAGATCAGTCTGGAATTCAGTAGAAATCAGAGATTCAGCTGAATTTTAGGAGTTTTTACAAAAGATGACAGATAAGAAAAAAAAAACAACACTGCAAATTCATGCTGAATATGAACACTTTGTACATCTCTTGTCCTTCCATTTCAAAAGAGAAGTAATCAGATAAATATTCAGAGAGGAGCAAAAGGATTATGAAAGAAGCTTTTAGAGGAACATGGAACTAAAAATATTTAGGCTGAAAAAGTGAAAAGCAGAGAAAAGGATAGATTATAATGATGCTGACGAAATCTGTGAAGTCATAAATGGCACAAAAAAAAAGTGAGCAGTGAGTGTCTGTTCCTTGACTTTATTTTTCAAGAACTGGAAGTGTCTTTGACTTGGCTTTGTTATGTTGTGAACTCATGTAGAATCTTGAGCTTTTCCATGTAAGAAAAAAAAAGGAAAACATGGAAATAATTTTTTTTTTTTTAAGTGGTATTAATTTCTAGCTTGTATACTCTAAGCAGGAATAATTTTGTAGAAACCAGTGGAATTCAGATCAGAGATTTCAGGTACTACAGGGAATATTAAGATCTCGTACATTAGAACTAAAATTTGGTATTTGCAAGATTTTTATTCTCTACTATCTGTTTCTCTATTTCTGAAGAATCATGTTGTTCTCTTTCAATTAAACACTGTGAACATAATAAATTTTCACATTACATGATTTGGTATAAGGTGCCAGAAGTTAGGACATACGAGAAGAGTAGTAAAGGAAGAACACTCTGCAAAAGTAAATTCTGGAAAATATATAATAGGATTGTAAAAGTTTTGCCTACAAAAAGTATTTTTCTTTTAGTATTCCTTTACTAGAAGTATTTAGTGTCATGACTGTGGTTCCAAGTTCCATGCTACTAGGCTGGATGCTGTGAGAATCCAGGTTTGCCTAAATCACAGTAATTAACAAATTCATTTTTCAATAATAAAACAGCTTTTCAAGAATATGATGTGTTTCAAGTTACATGATTGCTATATGAGCTGTGAGGCCTTTTAAGAAATAAGTTTTTTTTCTTTTAAATATTTTCAATGTGAAAAAAAATTAATAAGACTTATTAATCAAAATATTAAACTGAATAACTTCTACCATAAGCTGCAGTAGTTGCTAGATGGATAATGCAGTAACAGCCATTCTCTTGGCTTCAAAACTGCAAAATAAACATTTTGCAGAAGGGCTTTATTACAAGAACTCTCTCATCATGTCCAAACACTTGTGGTTTTATGCTTGTCAGAGTAAATAGTCTGTGCTGGGTACTTCATGGATTTCACATAAAGTTCCAAAAAACCAAAATGGACATTTAATGTAATATTATTCTAAAACATATCCTTCTCATTTTTCAACATTTTTTTTTTTATTCTTATGGGAATCAATTCTTGTAGCTAAGCCAAATATGACCTTTCTTAGCCTTTTCCCCCATTATATTACAACTTTTTTCTAGAGAAAAGACAATGAATTATGAATTGTATGTGTATATATACACAACAGGTATATAATCATTCATATAATGTAGCATATCCATTTTTTAAAAAAAATGGCATCCAGGTACTTACAGGAATTTGCCCTTTTTTTGTCACTACTAATATTATATAATGAATAATTTCTGTTACTTTTAAAACTGTTGCGAGTTTAGTAGTTTTGCAATCAGATAATAATGGCTTCAGATTTGCTGAAGTAGATGTCTGTTTTCTAAGTTTCCCTTGCAAATTGTGCTGGTAATCGTCCATTCAGAGTGACAGACAGCCGCAGAGGCTTGTTTATGTGCTCAGGCTTCAGACTCCAGCATGTCCTCTCTAATAATAAAAACAAAACAGAGATTTAGACATGTGCTAAAATTCTATTGTCTTGTACTTTTTGAAGCTAAAGGCAGGAATAAGCCATATGTCAGTTCAACTAAATTCTATTAATCAGTCTTATAGGGTAAGTTGTGTTGTGCTGTTTTGAAGAAGTTCTGCACGTGTGAAGTTCCTGTGTCACTGAATGGAGGCATGCTGTTTTTCTGCTCCTCTCAAATTTGTCACAGATTTAAACAGCTTACAATGATAACTTTAGTCTTGAGTAGTCCAAGGGTCTGTCTCTTCTACGAAGTAAAATATGCTCAAGCTTAGAATGCTGATCAGATCAACACAGCATTTACAAAATCCCTAGTTCTGTTCTGGGGTGCTCCAATGATTGTCCTGTTTCCAGGTAGGGTACATTCTGGAGAAAGCTAGAATCATAGAATCCTATTAGTTGGAAGAAACCTTTATGATCATGAAGTCCAACTGTTAACCTAGCACTGACAAGTCACCACTAAACCATGTCCCTCACTGCCACATGTACACATCTTTTAAATACCTCCACGGATAGGGACTCCACCACTTTCTGGGCAGACTGTTCCAGAGCTTGACAACCCTTTCAGTGAAGAAATTTTTCCTAATATCCAACATAAATCTCCCATGGTGCAAGTTGAGGCCATTTCGTCCTGTCCTATCACTTGTTAATTGGGAGAAGAAACCAACACCTACCTTGCTACAACCTCCTTCCATGTAGTTGTTGAGAATAATAAGGTCTGCCCTAAACCTCATTTTCCTCAGGCTAAAGAACCCCAGTTCCCTCAACTGCTCCTCATAAGACTTGTCTAGATCCCTCACCAGCATCATTGCCCTTGTCTGGACATGTTCCAGCACCTCAATGTCTGTCTTGTAGTGAGGAGACAAAACCTGAACTGTTGGTACCCTCAAAATCCTGTCAAACTGAGTCTTAATCATTAAGTGATGGTGGATTGAATGCCATGCTAGATGTTTCCGGTCAGGTAACAGTCACTGATGAGAACTTCCTAAGTGTAAATATTGGGTGTGGTATTTACACACATTTAAATTAATTATTTTTGTTTTGCTCAAATCTAAATAAGAAGTCAGTTTAAGACCAGATCTAATGGGAAAAAATCAAACAAACAACAATAAAACCAATCAAAACAAAACCGAAGCATAACACTACAGAGCAGAAAGAGATAATAGCTCAGGTTTATTAAAGTATGAGATTCTCATAAAAACCAAGAGGAGGAATTATAACATCTCATTCAAGAACGACTGAGTTGGCTAAAGAAGTCAGAACCAAACCAGAGGCACAAGACTTCAGAGAGCTAATCCTGAACAAAAATGTGAAAGCAAAAACGTCCTGATATTTTACCACAAATAAATAACTGAAGTCTATATCTCAGTCTAAATTAGCTGCAGTCAGTAGAATTAAGGATACTTTTTTTTTTACTCTAGAAAAAAGTTATATGACCCCCATATTAAAATATTAGATACTCACACAGACTGTTCAATAGAAAGTCAAAGAGATTTGTTGATTTAGGATTGCACATACCTAGACTCAGATGATAAAATTGTAAGATTAATGTAGCCAAGATTTCCTACACATTTATTTTGCAAAAGCATTAAAATTACTAAACATTTCAGAAGGACCAAAAATGTAAATTTCAGAAAAATGTACCTGGAAGCTCCCTTATATGAATAAGTATCTTACTCAATGACCAGCTCACAGTGTGTTTTGCATTAACACATTATTAAAATTCTAAACACATTCTTGATGTGCTGAATGAGTTATTCTGTGTAAAAAATTACATCTTGTTCAGGCATCCACAGACATAAAATCATATAATGGTTTGGGTTGGGTGGGACCTTAAATATCCACAGGTTCCAGCTTCCCTGTCATGGGCAGGGACACCTTCCACTAGATTAGGTTGCTCAAACATGACACTTAAGCAAGAAGCAATGCATAGCAGAATGCAGAGAAATTCCCACTGTGAATATCTGGAAATAACTGATGGCTTAGAGAACACATTAGATGAATTTGAAAGAATCTGGAAGCAATTTCTAAAACACAAGTGAAGGGATTCACTTAATTCTAGATACAACGCTTTACTGCTAACATATGGCTTAACAGCTTGTGTAACATCTACAGGTCCTGACTGTCTGAGATAAAGCAGCGCTTTTATTCTTCATTCATTTATGACTTACCATTTTTTTTACCTTTTAATGTGTACATGGACAAGTGTTTAGCACAGTTCAAAAAAGGTACCAGTTATAATTACGGGTCTTATAATGCCAAGACTTATTCATGGCAGCAATGTTTGCTAGCTAGACAAAATGAATGCTGAGAAACCTTACTTTATAAATTAGAAGTTTAAATATATTGACTTCAGTATGAAATATTGCAGCTGCAGTGGGTATTCTAGTTTATTTCTAGCTACAGCGCCATGACTTCTTAAAGGAGTCTACTTCTGAAAATATTAGTGTAAATTTTTTAAATTAACATTTTCTGTGTTTTTTTTCTGGTTGGGTTCCCAGGTGTCTATTTAATTTATAATGCAGATTTTCTACTATTTCTTTTACACTTGAAATGTTATAATTATTTTTTTTTTTCAGTAATACTCTTTCATGCTACCTGAAGTCTTTCTGGTCTCTCAAAAACTCAGAAAACAGACCTTGAAGAACTTCTTTTCTTATTATAAGTAATGCTGTAAATGTTGGGGGGGGGGGGGAAACAAACTAACAACTAAAGAAAACAACAACAACAACAAAAACACACCCAACATGTAATTTTGGCAGAATTATATTCAGATACATTGCATACACAAAAGCACTGTGTATTTCTATTATTCTGTCAGAGCAAGAGCACAGTCTCTTCTCAGAACTTACAAGGAATGGGACCTGTAATTTGCCTTAGTATTGCTTGATCTTCTGTTTATTTTTTCTGCACGGGTTCTTAAACATGTAAGACTACTTGTGTTTGCAGGAATTAACCTTGGTAAAATACAGTTATAGTGCTTTTTTCAAGCTTTATTCAATGAGTTGGAAGTTGTTTCAATGAATTATTCTAAATAAATTCAAGAAGGAAACCACTTTGGCATTTAAATTTTCTATTGTGATTGGATGTATGGCTCAGAAATGCTAGGCTGCTAATTTGTTCATTCCATGTATTTTTATTTCCTTGTTAACTAATTACCCTGAATGACTTTACCACTGGTAAATGTTAATTACATAGTGATGGCTCCATAACTTATTTCTAGCAGTACACAGAAATTTTAAATCCTTGCTCTCTCACAAATAGCTCCTGAATTCATTTGTTTGTTTTGTTTTGTTTTCCTCATGAAAATGCATTGATAGTCCAGTTTATTCTTTTAAACCTATAAATAAGACTGCAGTCCTAGAACTTCAACGTGTGTTACTGCCTTTTCACCTAAACCAAATGTTCCACAAATACTATCTGGTTAATTTTTATGGTCTTTGCATTCTTCACTGTGAAACAACAATAAAGGCTATCTTTGTCTTTTTCTTTGAATACCTTTTCAGCCTGTCATGCTATTATCTATGCTCATAAAGAAACTTAGATACCTAAATGTTATGTTAGTTTTAGCCCCTAACCAGAATCTAGCAACATTTACTGTGATTGTAGTGATGTTTAAATCCTTAGACTGCTAGCTAAACCTTCAGGCATCTAATTCTATATTGAAGATGCTCGAAACCCAGTCTTTTTTCACTGAAAGCCCACAGTCTTCACATGTATTTCTTACATTAAGATCTGTTGTTCTCCACAAATTGAGTCTGCTTCTAAATTTCCTCCAGAAGCTCAATCTGGAAGATATTATATTGAATCAAGCATCCTGTAGACAGTGTTTAAATTGCTTTACCACTTCAAAGGATTGATCTTTCTGCCTCCCATTACCTTGGAGCTTGCCCCAGCTATGAAGCATTCAGGTTTAATGGGATAGCTGATTGACTGCATTGGTTTTGTCTGGGATAGAGTTAATTTTCTTCATACTACTTGTATGATGCTATATTTTGGGATTGTGTTTAAAATAATGTTGATACTGTACTGATGTTTTAGCTATTTTGGAACAGTACCAACAGTGCCATGGTTGTTTCTGCTTCTCATGCTACCCAAACACCAAGTAGAGTGGGATACCACAAGAAGTGGGGAGAGCACACAGCTGACCCTAACTGACCAAAGGGACATACCATACCATTCCATATGACATCATGCTTAGCAATAAAAGCTGGGTGGGAAGAAGGATGAAGGAGGTATATTTCTTCCTAGGCAATCATTATGTGTGACAAAGCCTTGCTTTCTTGGGGATGGCTGAACACCTGCCTGACAATGGAAAGTAATGAGTGAATTCCTTTTTTTTTGCACTGCTTGAGTACATGGCTTTTGATTTCCCTGTTAAACTGTCTTTATCTCTTCTCATGTGTTGGCACTTTTAGCTTTGTGATTCTCTTCCCCATCCCACTGGGGAAGAGCAAGTGGCTGTCTGGTGCTTAGTTACCAGCTGGGATTAAACCTGGACATTCACTTTGTATACAATCAATGATTTATTGAGCTAAAAAGCAACTGAAATGAAATATATGACTGCTACTTTCACCAAGAGTATGGGCTATGCATCTATGTGGAAAACTGCATCTAGATTTTGATCCTCTTTCCCAAGACTGTTGATGAAATCTGTGAAATGTTAAGGTGTGGAGAGTTCAGTTTGGTACTGCTGGATAAAAGCGTAGCAGAGAGATAACAGAAGGACTTAGAGCCTCCAGAAAAGATGAAGCCCTCTGCAAAGACAGATGACTGGATGCGTCAGACTGCATATCTGCCCTGTTTATAGTTCATAAATGCCAATTATGTATGTTTGATAGTAAATGACATCAGGAGGGAAGGTAAGATGCTTGGCAGGAAATGTTACCCTACACAGTGCCAGAAAGGAAAATCAGAAAGGGACAACACAAAATGCTTCTGGTTTGCAGCAAGGAGTCAGCTGGGATCTTGCTGAACACTTTTTTTTCCACTTCAGAGAGCTGGCACGAAGCAAATACTCTTTTAGGTGCCCCACAGACCAGCAGACATTGGCACATAGATATTAGTAAAGTACATAGATATTAGTAAAGGAACCACTCTTTGTCCCTGAGGCTAAGAGGTATGGCACAACCACCTCTGCACAGTGTAACACATGGCTACAGATCTTTTCTAGGCCTTATGTGGTGCATTGCTGGCAATGAGACCTGGTTATTTTTATTTATTTTTATTAGTTCATAATCCCTGGGAAAAATTCTACAGCTGACTCCAAGATTACATGATACATACAGTGAAGATCTGCAGCATAACATAAAAATATATGGGGGAGTTTGAGGACTCAAAGAAAGCCAGGTCTCGGCTGCAAGGAGAGCCTGAGTCTGGCACAGGTACTGAAGGGAGCAGAGACACCCCTGTGTGCGGGGTGACCAGGTGAGCAATCTGCTCAGCCTGGGGTCAGAGCTGGAAGGGGAACTGGAGGGGTTAAGGAGCATCAGGGAGTGAGAGAGGGAGAGGGATCAGTGGGGACACACCTGAGGCCAAGGCAGAAAATAGAGGCTTAACAAGAAGCAGAGGATCCCTTCCCCTCTTGCCACCAGGCAGTAAGAGGGGACCTAAGAGATGGGGAGGAATGGAAACATGTCCCTGTGTGGGGAGACAGGTGAATCCCCTCCTGGCCTCCTTCACCTTCCCAGTTGTCCCTACACAACAGGTTTGGGTTTCTGGAACTGGAGGTCCAGGCAAATGAAGATGCAGATGAAGGTCCATGCAGGGGACTGCCAGGGGTGAGTCAGCCAGCCCCACATATTAGGGCTGCTTGTGTTAAGAATTAAAAAAAGGACGGTCATTGTCATAGGCAATTCCCTTCTGAAGAGACCAGAGGGCCCCATATGCCAACCGGACACATCCCACAGGGAGATGCTGTCTCCTTGGGGTGTGGGTCAGAGATATCACCGGGACACTACCTGGTCTGGTTCAGCCCTCTGATTATTACATGCTACTGGTTTTACAGGTTGGCAGGGATGAGGTTGTGGACAGAGAGTCCAGAAGTGATTAAAAAGGACTTTATGACACCAGGGTGGTTGGTTGAGGGATCAGGAACACAGGTCATGTTTTCCTCAACCCCTTCAGTGGCAGGAAAAATACAGAAAGGAAGAGAAAAAACCACCACATTAACACACGGCTCAGAGGCTGGTGCACAAGTGGAATTTTGGGTTTTTTTGATCATGGGGAGGTTTACACGGCACCAGGACTGCTGGTGACAGATGGAGTTCAGCTGTCTCAAAAAGGGAAAAGGGTGCTCGCTCATGAGCTGCCAGGGCTCACTGACAGGGGTTTAAACTAGGTTTGAAGGGCAGAGGGGATATAACCAATCTCACTGGAGATGAGCAAAGGGGTAGCACACCAGTGTTGAGGGTGAAATCGATAGCCCAGCTGAAGTGCATCTACACCAGTGCACACAGCATGGGCAACAAGCATAAGGAGCTGGAACCTATTGTGTAGCAGGATAGCTATGTCATAGTCATCATCACAAACACATGGTGAGATGACTCTCATGACTGGAGTGTTGCAATGGGTGGCTATAAGCTCTTCAGAAGGGATAGGCAGGGAAGGAGAGGTGGTGGGGTGGCTCTGTATGTCAGGGAGTGAGTGTTTTGGTTGTGTAGAGCTCAACAACTGTGATGGTGTGGTCGACTGCTCATGCATATGGATAAGGGGGAAGGCCAATAAGGCAAGTGTCCTGTTGGGAGTCTGTTACCCAACCAGGATGAAGAGACAGATGAAACATTCTACAGGTGTCTGGCAGAAGTCTCAAAATCATTAGCCCTTATTCTTGGGGAATTCAATATACTGGACAACTGCTGGAAATACAACACAGCAGAGAGGAAACAGTCTAGGAAGTTCATGGAGTGTGTGGAAGATAACTTCCTGACATAGCTGGTGAGTGAACCTACCAGGAGATGTGCCTCACTAGACCTGATGTTTACAGAGAATGACTGGTGAGTGATGTGGTGGTTGGAGGCCATTTATCATTTCATTCCCCATCCTGTGTTGATAATGAAGATTGTTCTGACCCGGGTGCAGGACCCTGCACTTAACCTTGTTGAACCTCATGAGGCTCACCTGGGCCCCAATCTCAAGCTTGTCCAGATCCCTCTGGATGACATCCTTGTCTCTCTGGTGTATTAACCTCACCACTCAATTTGGTGTCATCTGCAAACTTGCTGATGGTGCACTCAATCCTGCTGTCTATATCATTGATGAAAATATTAAATTTTCCTGGTCCTAGCATGGACCCCTGAAGGACATCACTTGTCACTGATCTCCATCTGGACTTGAAGCCATTGATCACTACCCTGATGTGACCATCCAGCCAATTCCTTATCCACTGAATAGTCTACCCATCAAATCCATATCTCTCCAGCTGGGCAAGGCGGATGTTGTGGGGGACGTGTCAAAAGCTTTGCAGAAATCCAGATGGATCCCATCCATAGCTCTGCCCTTGTCAACTGATGTAGTCATTCCATTGTAGAAAGCAACTAGGTTGGTCATGTAGGACGTGCCCTCAGTGAAGCCTATTTCTGGTCCCCTCCTTTCCCTCCATGTGCCTTATCAGAGCTTCTAGGAGAATCTGCTCCATGACCTTCCCAGGCACAAAGGTGAGGCTGACAGGTTGGTAGTTCCCAGGGTCCTCCTTTCTACCCTTTGTAAAATGGGTGTAATATGTCTCTTCTTTCAGTCACCAGGGACTTCAGCTGACTGACACAACTTTTTGAATATAATTGAGAGTGTCTTGGCAATGGCATCAGCCAATTCCCTTTGGACTCCCTTTAAGGGTCTGAGCAGCCTGACCTAGTTAGAGATATCCCTGCTTATTGCAGGGGTGTTGGACTAGATGACTTTTAGATGTCCCTTCCAACCCAGTACATTCTATGATTCTATGACTCTTGGATGCATCTTGTCTGGTCCTGTAGACTTGAGTTCGTTCAGGTTCCACAGGTGGTCACAAACCTGGTCTTCTCTTATGGTGGGAGGGACTTTGTCCCCTCGGTCCCCACCTTGTGGTGTTTTAAGGTGGGAGGTGTAGGGAGAGAGGTTGACAGTGAAGACTGAGGGGAAAAAAAGTAGACAGTAGTGTTCAGGACATGGTTTAGTGGCCATTAAAATATTGGGTAGACAGTTGGATGTGATAATCTTAGAGGTCTTTTCCAACCTTAACGACTCTATGATTCTATTCTAATCTAAGCTGGTGAGAGCTCTCCTATTTCAACCAGGGAAGAAAATAAAGTTCTTTGCTAAAGCTAATACAATTCTTGTCGATCTTGTAAAGTTTTCATGCTAAAACAAAGGTTTGGTACTATTTATGGGACATAAACAGAAAAAGATTGGAAATATAGAGGTAGCTAGTGTAGGCATTAGCATGCTGGCCTTTCCTCACAGTGAGTAAGCATGTAGTTGTTTGAATGCAGAGATCCTAGATATTCCTTTCCCCTCATTCTCATGATGAGAATTCACCCTTGCATTCTTTTACGTACACTCTGTGTGAAAAGAGTTTGATCAGGATGACAAACTCAGACCCACCCTTTGGTAGCATGATAAACTGAGCCCATATAAATCCATGCACCAGTGAAACAAAAGTAAGGTGCAAAAGGGAGACTCTGAACTCCATCTGGATATAAAGTAACTGTGGGGATTAGTTGGATGTTCCCTTCACTACAAACCAAATGAATAGAACTGAATGTATCTTCTATAGAGGTTCTAACTTGCAGTGTTTGAAAAGACAAAATATCTTTTCAGTATCCAAAGTTTTTAGGACTGATACAAATTCAAAAAGAGCTGGTCTACAGCTCTGACAAAGGTTGATTCATCACATGCTAAGCTGACAGCTGCAGTAGAAATGACCTTTGATTTTAGTTGCTCCGTAGCTGGTTTTGGGGGAGATGGGAGATCTGATCACACAGTATCATTATGAAGTTTTTACCGCTTTTAAAACTTCATCCTTATTTTTCAAGTCCTAATAAACTCTGCAGATTCTGAAAGCATTTTGAAAGCATTCTTTATCACTATTCAGGTAGCATATATTTCAATACCAGTTTGGCCCTATTAAAAGAATGGCTTCCTTTTCAGCTGAGAAACAACACACCTCTTTTGATTTATTCTTTACATTTATCTTATTCCCTTTCATAAGTTATTACATTTGCTTTCTTTTGCCTATATTCCTACACAGCTCCTCTAGACTGAGTGACATCTTCGTACTTTTTCTTTTCTGACAAGGAACTGCTCATTTCATTTTTGTTTTCATCTGCTTCATTAAGAACAACTGGTGTTGGCATTTAAAGCCCTAACATACAGCAACAACTAATTATGAACCATCAAGCCACTTTGACAAAGGACTGGAATTGCTCAGTTAAGCCAGAAGAATAAATTATGAGGACAACTAGTACTGCATAAGTAGATTGTCTGTATTATTTCTTGAAATTGCTTGTATTAAATCAAACTGCTAGTATTCTGGAATAAGTTATTTGGCCTTCCACCTTCTCTGCTATAGCCTCAAAGATGATAACCATCCACTACCCAGCACTCCTATTACACTTACCAATAATTGAGTATTTAGAAGTAGATCACATGTCCCAGGAGTCAAGAAAGTCATTTTCTATTTAATAAATACCGATATCATTTGTAGCTTTTCACCAAAGCCATACATACTGTCTTTAAAAACATCCATCCACCTCACCTTCTTCACTCTTTATCATTATAGATTCCTCATGAAGGTGTTGAACCCTGATCTGGTCCCATTTCTTCTATAACCATCTTCCATGTCCATTGACAGCAGTGCCTTCTTAAGACTGCATGAATAAACTGAATTTCTCCCAAGAAAAGCATTTTTTGTGAATTTCACAACTGTTTTGACATTTGGCAGTAAGAGTGTGAAAACCTTCCCTTTATCTAGGCATAATCTTTTGTTGGTTTTGCTTCTCATGAACTGCTACTGTTTCATTCCACTGTTCTTCAAGGTTTAGATTTTGTGAGGAATTCATACTCTCTCCTGATCCAAATGACACCTAAATGCAGGGTAGTGAAGCACGATATAGATAGTTAAACTCAGGTTCTGGAAGGCAATGGCTATATTGGACCCAGGCCCAAGAATGTTTATTTCCACGCATTTCATCCCAAAGTTGAAATCAGGTGGATTGTTGAAATATGGATTTGTGGCTCTACTTGAGCAGGAGTGTTTGACCAAATTACCTCCAGAGGTCCCTTCTAATTTCAAACATTCTGTGATTCTGTGTTACACCTGTTTGTTGACCCAGGGTTATGTAGTTCGACTATAAAAAAACCCGCTGTCTTGAAGAAAAATCAATGAAAGACAAGGCTTTCAATGACATTGAATGACAAGAGATTGGGGGTATGGACTTTTAACACAAACAATACTTCAGAATAAATTTCTGGAACAGAGATGGATTTTCTCCTAGTTTTCTTCCTGTTCTATCATAGAATCATAGACTATCAGGTTGAAAGGGACCTCAAGAATCATCTGGTTCAACCTTTCCTGGCAAAAACACAGTCTAGACAACATGGTCCATCACCCTGTCCAGCTGAATCTCAAGTGTCTGATGTTGGGGAATCCACCACTTCCCTGGGGAGATTATTCCAGTGGCTGACTGTTCTTGTTGTGAAAAATTGTACTGTTCTGAAAATCTGTACCCATCTGTACTCCTCATCTTTTTCATGTAACTCCTTGTAAAAACGGAGTGTCCATCTTTGTAGCCAGACTTTAAATTCTAGAACATAATGATAAGGTCTTACCTAAGCCTTCTTTTCTCAAGGGTGAAGTAGTTCTCTCAGCCTTTTCTCTTACAGCAGGCTTCCCTGTCCTTTGATCATCACTGTGGCCCTTCTCTGGACTCTCTCCAGCCTGTCCACATCTTTTTTTGCATAGTGGGGACCAAAACTGAACACAGTATTCCAGGTGTGTCCTGACAAGCACTAAGTAGATTGGGATAATGATTTCTTCATCTCTGCTGGTGATGCAACCCAGCATCCTGTGGGATCTCTTTGCTGCAGTAACACACTGTTCATATTGAGCTTGTTGTCCACCTGAACCCCCAGGTCCCCTTTCACAGAGCCGCTCTCCAGCCAAGTAGATCCAAATCTGTGCTGGACTCCTGGATTATATTTTCTCAGATGTAAGATCTTACACTGTTGGCAATAAAGGACTGGTGAGAAAAAAATTTTACTGCAGCTTTTCAGTAGGCTTTCTGGGCAGCATAGGAGCTGCCTGTTACA
This sequence comes from Chloroceryle amazona, assembly GCA_027560015.1. Lineage (NCBI taxonomy): Eukaryota > Metazoa > Chordata > Aves > Coraciiformes > Cerylidae > Chloroceryle > Chloroceryle amazona. Next base: position 84,988 of record JANHFX010001302.1, read on the forward strand.
AGTTTCCTTTCTATTGGAAAGGTTTCTGAAAGTGATTCTTTCAGAACCTATTTTTAAGCTTTGTGGGAATTTAAACTTATATTCACCCAGTCAAATCAGTGGATGGATGTTCACAATCTTCCAAAATATGCCATTCAACTGTGGTATGTTCTAAAAAGAAAACTGCAACAGAAGGCATTTAAATAAATGCTAGTGGTGTAAAAGAAACAAGAGTTCAAAATTATTCTTGATAAAATACAGCTCATGGGGATTTGTTAAAGTATTTGTGCAAGACGTGGTTCCTCCAGCTGTTTTCTTCTCTCTCTCCAATCAAATTTTACCTTAACTAGAAAGAAAATGTAATTTATGTTCATTGCTAGCAAAGAATCATCTGAGATACATGTAAGAACTGATAATTTCTGTGCCATTCTTATGATGTCTGTAAAATAAAAGATTAAAAACTTCAGAATTTTAAATTCCTTAGTAATGGGCCTTCTTATTTTGATTCCAAAAAAATACAAGAGCTTCAAGTTAAATTATCACAACTATGATTTTACTTTTTTAGACTATTTTAACCATTCTGCTTCTCCTTATATAGAGGTTGCTTTTCTTTCCTTTTTAACCAGATTATTTATTTTCATTGTTTCTTCAGAGTATAAGGAAGATATAACTGTTAGAGCATGTATTGTGTTCAGACAAAATACATTCAGAATTTTATAAGTGGCTTATATGTAGGAAAAAAAATGAAAAAAAAAAAAAAAAAAGCAAGGACAAGGAAAGGGAATGCATAATAAGTGGCCTTGCATCACACAGGAGAAAGAAGAAATCTCCAAAGCCTGCAGAGGGATACTTCAGAGGAGTAACAAAGTAAACAAGAGTAGAGTGTATAATAGTAGAGTGCACAAATGACATGAGTAGATACAAATAAAGATAAATTAATGTTCTTCTAAAAGAGACTGAATTATAAGTGCTATTCATATTTCTAGTTATTGCTGAAGAGATCTTACTAGAAAGGAAAAGAAGCAGTAGGGAACACAGAGGGTTATAAAAGACAGTTATAATAACTGTTTGAATAGTTCGGAGGAGTGTATAGGAAAAAAAAAAAAAAGTGGGGTTGGCCTACTTTAGTAGCAAAATTCTGAAAACAGTTAAAATTACCCTGAACCTTAGTTAAAGCTATTTTGTACTAATGCCAGATAGTTACAGAGAAAACTTTTAAATATTTCAAAATGTCTTCTATTTATTTACACTCATTTTCTAACAAACATGTATGCACTGACTATTAAAAAGGAATAAACTAACATTACAATCTACAGATAGTGTCTGGAGAACAAGTCCTGTGAGGAGAGGTTCAGGAAATTAGGATTGTTTAGCTTACATCCATTCCCCCTTGTCCTATCACAGGGCATGAGTGACAAGAGGCTGTCCCTTTCCTCTTGACACTCAAGCCCTCATATATTTATAACCATTTAACAAATCCCTTCTCAGACTTCTCTTCTCCAGACTAAAGAGCCCCAGGTGTCTCAGTGTTTCCTCATAAGACATGTGTTCCAGTCCCTTTATCATCCTTGTAGCCCTCCATTGGACTCTCTTGACTGGATCCCTGTCTCTCTTGAACCGGGGAGCCCAAAACTGGATGCAATACTCCAGGTGAGGTCTCACCAGTGCAGAGTAGAGGGGGAGCAGAACCTCCCTCGATCTGCTGAACACGCTCCTCTTAATGCACCCCAGGATGCCATTGGCCTTCCTGGCCACAAGGGCACATTACTGTCCCATGGAGAACTTGTTGTCTACCAGGACTCCTAAGTTTTTCCATAGGGCTGCTCTCCATCCAGCAGATCACCTCCCAGTCTGTACTGGTGTACTTTATTATTCTTTCCCAGATGCTACATTATAGAATTACAATGGCATTACAATTTGAAGTGTCAGTTTGTAGCTAAAATTTAAACCCCACATTAGATAGAAGGAAAGAAAATGTTGAAATAGGCTTTGATTTTATGAACTTTATCTAGAATTTACAATGGACACCAAAGTTCTAACAGAACAACACTAAAGTGATCTACAAGCAGAGCATCATTACCTGAAGGAACAAAGTTGACTCTACTCTAGAGAGAGTGTCAGGCTTAGTAAGTCAATATGATCAATATTTAAAGACACAATCTGCTTTGGTTATTTAGTTATACCTAGAAAACAGCTTTTAAAATGTTATCTGCAATTCATCAATATTCTAGACAAAACTGTAATTTGAGCTACAGTATTTTACCCAACAAAATATTCTCTCTGAACTAATATACATTTGTGTATGCAGTGCAAAGGACAGTTGTCTCCACTCTTCAGTTCTATGTAACATGTGATTAATGATCTAAAGTACTAATCAAGATTCAGAATCTTGCTTTATAAATTCAACTGGAATTTTTTAACATAATACTGTGTATATTCTAAGTAATCAATAAAAAAGATTAATTATTACCCTTTGTTATAAAGATAAGAACCTACAAAATTATTTAGTTTTCATGAGATATAACCAAAACTGTAGACAAAGTTAATCATTTCACTGTAGATCATAAGCAAGGCTTCAATTTTATTTACAACTATGATCCCACGAACTTCAAAGAGATCATTCTTTTATATGCATAAACTTCAGTATTTTTAGAATTGAGGACTGAAACTGTGGGGTTTTAATAATGATTTTCCTTTCCTTTTTATTTTACGTTTTGACTAATGATGGATACTCATCTGATGTTTTAATAGGTATCTTTGCTATTTTTTTTATATTTGTTAGCAGCAAATATATATAAAAGCAAGTTTCTAATTTGACAAGAAAGTGGCATTTCATAGTGTCTTAAAAATATAATGGATTTTACTATCTGTCCATGAAAAATATGGAAGAAAAGCAATTCAATTACATCTTTATCCCAGATGAAAGTTGGTGGATGGGAAAAGAATGTCATACATATTATTAAACAGATTTCATCACTGCAGATTTAATGAAAGATGCACCATGCTGAACCCTAGCAATTCATTACTTACAAAAAAAAGCATATGCTTACATGAGGAAAATCAACAGCCAACAATGCTGCAGCTTTAAAAAGTCTAGAGGAATAAAACTGATTTTGTTCACTTTAGTCATATGTACATATGAATGGCTTTTACTAATATTTTATTAATCTATGCTTTAAAATGATTAATTTCCCAAAGTGATAAAGACACTGAATGTTTTCTATCAAGAGTGAAAACATAATAAAATAAGAGATAAATACATAGAGAAAAAAAAGCAGCAGAAACCTCAGTATTCAGAAAACATACGGCTGAAAAAAACGTATAATTTTGTTGGCTGCAAAGCTGCAGCTTTCTTGAGCAGAAAACTCAGTTAAGGATATCTGTGAGATAGGGGCTGGATTTGTTATATCTGTTGTGACATTATCTTTTTGTCCTTTTTTTCTCCAAGGCAGTATGTACAAAACACTAGTAGAAACTCTCTGTGTTGTTCTATGCTCTTAAACAGAGTATTTGGTAAAATTCTTTTCATTTTTAAATAAAACAATTCACTCTCCAACTAAGGACTTGAAATTGCTGTTTTGCTCTGTGCTTTAGCTGGCTTATTCTGCAGTAGATAAGTCCATGGAAAGTCCACAGAAGACAAATTTTTTAGTGTGTGATAAAAATCTATTGAAAAATATACCAGATGAAGGTTATCTCATGGAAACAATGTACAACTAAGCTGTTTATTATTAACAAAACCAAAATGCATTTATCAAAAGGAAGTAAATAACAGATATTTAGAGAGATAACAGCAAGGCTGTTATCAGCTTAAAACAGTAATGGAGAAATATTTAATCTCTTTGCCTTTGTGCAGAAGATATCTACTCTGAATATTTTCAGATATAACTACTATGTCAAACTTACTAAATGTACAACATTAAAAAAAAAAATAGAACCAACTAAGAGATGTGAAATGGTAACAAGAGGTAAAATGTTTCAGTTTGGTAACTTTCTAAACAGCAATATATGTATAATATTAGATTATGTCAGAGTGCATTTGATCATGATTAGAAATTAAACATTTATACAGGAATTATGAATGGTAGAATATGAATGTTTGAAAACATTTGAATTTGTGATTTTTGCAAAAGCTCCTGGAAAGCTGTGGAAATCAAATATGCAGGGAGGTTCCTGAAAAGGCTGTTATGCAATGTAATGTATGTACATTTCACATCTAGAGAAATAGATCCCCACAAAACATTTATTCAGTAACTAGAGAATGATACAGTATAACAAAATAAATTCAGACAATTGGAAGCTAGACTTTCTATTGAATAAACTGAAGAAATAGGCAAATCTTATCTTATCAGTTAATCAGAATTATACTCACTGAAGCTTTTCAAGCACCCTAGATCACTGAAAATCTTGACCTTCTTGACTCAGGTACAACTTGAGTCAGAACAAGTGTGTAATTTTATATTCTTCTTCAGTAACTTTGTTCAGCAGCTATGGTTTTGTCACACTTCTAATTCAAATCCAAGATATATTTAAAAACTAACAAAATTTTTAGGCATAGAAAACAATTTTTTCCAGTGCTTTATTACTATTTTGGTTGGTTGGTTGGTTTATAATGTGTGCTTATGTCTTAATTGTTCAGTCACTCTGTAGTTGTGTTGTTTATTGGATTTCTCTGGCTATTCATTCTCACACTTTGCCTTGATCCTATAATTCCTTTCCTTTATATTTAAGGAAAACTTTGCAATGATTTGGTAAACTGTCATGACTATCCATCCATTATGAAAAATAAACAATGGGAATATTCAATTGGTAACTTTATGGAAAATTTAGGTACTTAATCTTTGACACCTCACCTGGAACAGGCAGACAATCACAGACAATCTTTCTGCCTACCTGCAGAGTATTTCAGTTCATACATTAGACTGACAATTTTTCTTCTTTTCTGTACTTGGGCACTATTAGTCACTTTCATTTTATATGATCTTGTTCCTTGACTAGAGTTTTATGCCTGTAAATTTTAATGCTATTTTCAGTCCCTCTGTATTCTTTGTTACACTCGATAATGTATCTGACTTCATAACCTGAAAAAAAAAATGCAGAGAGTTGTCAGGGTATTACTTCCTTCGTTGGGAATGTGAGAGAACAACCATGCTCCATTGAACTGATTCTATCAAAATTACACAGGGTGGTTTCCAGAGAGTAAATCAATTTTAAATTCCTCAACAATCCTAAAGCCTTCTCCTAAACTACCGGGAGAAACCTGCATAACAATTTGCCCTATAGTGACCTGCAGTTTCTATAGCCACTACATTCCCATTTCTGTAATTTATTCAATGAACTCATGACTTTTTCCTTATTTTTGCTTGCATTCTCCTCTCATCTTTTTTGGGCCTTACCAGTCTTGAATTCTGTTTTGCACAATGTTTCAGCTCAACTGAACATACTAATTTTAGGAGTTTCAGCTCCTTCCATACTAATTTATAATCTACTACTGAGTGCACTATCAGGAAAGTTTTCATATACTTTCATTCTGAGGAAAGCACTGAATTCAACTCTCCAGTTCTCACCTTCTCCAAATTTTTGACTAAATTAAGTAATCTGGACTATTATTTAAAAACTAAGTACACTATCAAAAACTTATCTTAAAAGAGGAGACTGAATTTACTACTCAGAGTAGAATAAATATGTTCTTGAGCGCAACAAGCAGTTCCAGATCTGAATAGAATCTCACATGGTTCTTAACTCAGCAGTAGTTAGGTTTCTAAGAGGGGAAGGTGATTTCAAGCATGCCTTTATCTTCCCATTTTTATCATCTGACAGCAATCTGCTTTTCCTAATGCTTCTACCAAAAGACTGGGAAGGATGCTGCTGAATATCCATGTTCTTTACTGGCTCTGTGTCTCGAACTTTTTCATTAAGATGAAGATAGCTATTCTTCCATCTTTTATTTTTTTCTCATTTATATCAAAATTTCTTTGAGGCATAAGCAGTTCCTTTAAAAAACACATATCTCAGTGAGAACCACAACATCAGTCAGGGCTTATACTTGCTGTTTTACACCATTTACTTAACATCAATTGTAACCAGTCCATGATGCAGTCATTGATTGATGAAATTAATGGTCAGTTGCTGCTGGCTGATGCTAAGTAAAGCAGCATGTTTCATATATAACTATCCAGTTACAGTACTAATTAATCACAGGTCACAGGTGCATTGCTTCTACATGATTAACAAAAATGTTATCAGGGTAACCAGGGAATGTAAAGGATGGCAGCTTTTACTATCCACTTCTATGTGGGGAACAGCCAGGTTACCCAAAAAGAGCAGTAAATTGATCTCTTTCCTCCTTCCAACAAATCTCTTTTTATCAATGATTTTTATCAATGATACTTGAAGATAGCCCGCTGAACTAATTTTTCTGACTCAGCATCTTCTCTCATCGACTCCTCTGGTCTATGCACATAATTCTGATGGACTGGCCGTAATTCTGATGGAAGTAGCTCTTCTGCAGAGATCAGTTATGGCAATGCAGTTAACTAAAACACTTATACTTCAGTATTTTTAATGCTCAAGTCTCTTTCTTGTGAAACAAATAACATCAAAATATGCCTATATAGATTCTGAGCACTGGGCTAGAAGGCTTCACTGGCTTATTTTCAAGGATAAGTAGCAGTCCTTGTTGCTTCTCTTCCACATTAGGTTCCTTGTTCCTCATGAGAATTTTCATGTTTGCTATCTTTAATAGGAAAATATTAATGTTGTGTTTCATATTGTCCTTTTTTTTTTTATCAGTCTTAACTTTATTCAAAAGTAAGCACTTTCTACCACTTTTCAAGGCAGACTTAAAGGAAGTGACTTCCTGTGTCCCTTGTATCAAAATCAATTAATCCAGTTGCTAATTTACCAAGATTCTCTTAAAAGTAGTCAAGCTAGTGGCTTCTAGTGCTTTTAGTGGAAGGCTGTTGTGGGGCTTCATTCCTATCATAATGAGAATCATCCTAATCTCCACTATAAATGCATTAAATGGCAATTTTCAACCCTGTTTTTGAGCCACTGTTTAAGTAGTTTGCCTCCTGTTCAATATGCCTCAGATATATATAGATAGCAGTCATCTTTTTAATCTCCACCAAACATGTTCTTTGAACGGCTACTTCTTAAATGGACTTTCCATTCCCCTATACCATTCTAGAAATCCTTCCCTACATCTTTTCCATAAATTCTTCTTTACTAAGGACTTCTGACCAGATATAGTTGCATCCAGTGTTCTACACTTCCTCAAAATATCAGTAAGACATCAATTCCCTTGGTAATATTTTGCCTGATGACATCTGTCTCTCCTCCAAATGTTTATCTTTATTTCTTATCTGAATACTAGATTGTAGTGGAGTTGAGCTCTTCATGCCCTGCAGTATTGGGTTCCCAATTTAACAAAGAAAAATTTGAAAAAATCTATAGCCCTAGCCTGAGTTTTGCAAGTAAACCTGCTCATGGTTGTGGAGTCAGTCTGATAATGAATCAGAATACATTTCAGTACATATCTGTTTGAAGGTTATGGTAAATAATCATGAGAGCGATATCAAATATCAAATGGTAAATCTTTTTTTCTTTTTTTTTTCTGTCGAAAACTGGGATCAAAACATACACCTGAAGTAAAACTGTAGGTACACATCTGTCCTGTATAAGACAATCCCACTTCCTGAAAAGATCATGTGAGATCACATCATCATTTAGTGAAGTTCAATCTATTTTAGCCATTAATACAGAGTTACCAACAATACCTGTTTAATTTTTATCAGATATTTCTGAAATTTCTGTGTGAAAATTAAACCATTTCAGGAAAATTGTCATTAAACACAATCAAGTTTCAAGTGCATTTTAAGGTTTTGTTTTCAAACTCTAGTGAACATGGTTAAGTAAGTAATTGTTTCTGCCTATCCGTCTCCTGATGATGAACAGTTGGTGGCGTTGATTATTCAGTGAATTTCACATTTTTTTTTACCTGCAAAAAGATTCCCAGTCTTTACAGAAGCAGTCTTGATGGACTGAGCAAGAAGCACGTACACTATAATTTCTCACTACATTATTATAAAGTGAATGTTTTCTAAATGTCACAGTTTAAATTTCATGGGGCATGAAATCTACTTTTGAAATGAAATTTAAAGCCCTTTTCCAAATAAGAAGTCTAATCTTGTAGTCAAAACCACTTTATATTTCCTGACATTACTAACCTTGGTGGGCTGCCTGTAAGATGATAACGCTATCTGACATATTAAAACTGAATTTGCTTTTATATAATTATGTTACAGAATATTTAAATTAGATAAAGTTCCAAGAAAAATATTAATGTGCATTTAGCAGTATTTTAATTTACTAATAATAAATCTAACTGCCCTTCATTTTTACATATTAATGTTAACACAAATACTAATAGATTACTTATAAAGAAAACTATTTTTAGGCTAATCATGGTGCTTAATGTCAAAAAAGATAACACTGCAGTAATCTCAAGGAAGCTCAGCTTTAAATATACTTGCTTGGTATTGAATCTATAATACATGTTGCATTTTCTGTTTGCAACGAAAAGAAGAACAAGGATTTTTATCACATTCTAAACATTTGTAATAACTCTAATTTATATAGCAATCCATAATTATTATTCATTATTGTCACCTAATTATTCATTATTATTCATTATTGTCACCATAATTATTATTCATTAGTGTCACCTAAACCCAGGCACTTTTTACAGCAATTTTAAAAGAAACACATCAACAGAACTGAAGGTTTTCACAGACTTTGATTCTGAGTTTCTAAAACCCAGACTAGGAAAGATATAGTATAAAAGGCATAAAACACTTTAAAAAAGCAACATCTCCTTGGAGGCTATCAGGTCTTGATAAGAATACAAAAATATTTTGCCTTTATTTTTGCTTTTGAACATCCGACTTGGTGCTATTTCCATTTCAACAGTTTCTTGTATAAGCAGAACACTAAGATAGACACATGTATAGAAAAAAAAGAGTAGTTTTTATGTCAGCGTAGCATTCTCCCTTGATGCAGAACAAATAGTGAAGACTTTGATCCCATGTTATTTAATATCTTATTTTACCATAAAACAGCCATATATTCAAGGATAAGAAAACTTGAGAAAATAATCATGGAATATCAACTGTGTTCATGGCTTTTTTTTTTTTTTAAGTGGAAAACTATTGAAAAGTTGCTGTTTTTTTCTCATTGATATCCTTAAAAGGTACTTCCAATTGCAGAAACCATTTTTGATTGGAAAGGAAGAACAAGTCTGGTGGTTTAGACACTAGGTTGAAATTTAGAAAACGCAGATTTATTTTCTGAATTCAGCACTTCTCTTTCTCTACTCATATACTTGTTAATTTAACCATAAAGTCTCAAATGAATTCTACCAGAGTGTCCCAAGAATAAGCCCTGGATCAGGTCCTTTGTATTCGGGCTGAAAGAACTATGCTTCACTTGACCCTTTAGACTTGCAAATCTTCTGTTTACTGTTGCTTGCAGGTAATGCATCTTCCACAGTTTTGTTCAGGTTAAAGCTGCACTGAGATCAGTCTGTTGGAAACAGGTGCAGCCCTCAAAAAAGCTGCTACCACTGAATGGATTGTGTCTCAAGTGTATGTCTTACCTTGGATGTAGTGGGATCCATCCTCATCAGAAGCTGATAGCCCTCAGTAAAATCTTGTCAAGTTTATTTTCCTCTCAGGCTAAGCACAGATGGGACATGCTAGAACCAATGCCAGCACCGCAACACATCATGAGAGGAGGTGATGTATGATCATCACAGTGAGACCAGACCTCAGCTGGAATTCCCCTGGTTACATTCAAAGTCACAGAGGTGGGTATGCAATGACAAGCAGAGAATGAAAGTGAGTCACTTGGTTCTGCTACCCTATTTACCCTGTGATTTCATGAACGAGGTGATTTTTGAGACTTTATAACTGTGAGATCTGACCCTCCTTTTTATGAGGAAATTGAATAACAGATTTTGGTGCTGAAAAAAACAAGTCAGATGACAGAACCATGAAATTCCAGTGCTTTAGTGCACCTGTGTTGTAGACCTCAGTGCTGCTGAGTGCTGGCTGTCCCTGAGTTCATAGAAGGAGGCAGCACCAGCTGAGCACAAAAAGAAAAGGCAAACAGGAGAAAGCAGCAATGTCCTTTAAGCTCGATTAAGGTGATTTTGGGGTGTTCCAACATATAACCATTAAATAGCCTCCTGAATTAGTATTACCATGATAACTTCCATAAAAAATACTGTTCTTCTTTTGTATGATATTCTTCTCTTAAATTTCCAATGTCTTATATGTAAGTATACACGCACACACCCACACCCCTTCCACAAAATAGTCTTTTGAGATCCCCACAAGATAAGAAGCACTTGAGCCACTGCCACTCACAGCACTCATTTGCAGTTAGCAGCCCTACAAGAACAGTGGTGAGAGCCCTCTGTGAAAGCTCCATATCCCACTTCAGAAAAAATAAAATAAAAAAATTAACCAAGGCATAAAATCATCTTTATCTGCTATTTAAACTCCACTGTATTTGGCATAAAGTAGGCAAGGAGTGTTCTCATGAAGCCTTATACCATCTTAAGTTTCTGTTGTCTTCAGATATCTAAGTCTAGAAGCACTCAAGGACAGGTTCAGCATAACTAACTTCAGACTTGAAAGAAATTGCATTCATGTCTGATGCCAGGGGCTCTCTTGATGTGGGAAAGACATGCTTCTAGGCAATTCAATATCTACCTTAAATATTCCTTAGGAGGTACATATCTTTCTTACTTGGCTGACAGGGGAGTCTAGGCTGGTTAGCTGATATTTAAGCATCTGACTTTCAGATACTTAAATAAGGACAGAGAAGCCAATTCCATTTGTCTATTGCTTTAATTGGCACTATGGATTGTTACAGTAGAAACACCTAAGAAGAATGTTTCTAAGAAAAATTACTTTCCTGTCATTAAAAATCTTAGAGACAAAGGTGATAACATCCATTAAATGTTTTATCCAATATCCTCCAAGCTTTCTTATGTGAATCTGAGATTCAAAGCTTGTTATATGTGCATACACAGGCCATCTTTTTCAACTGCTGGATAGGGTAATAAAAGACAGCAAGGCACAGGGTAAGGCGTAATATCCGCCTGAATGCTGTAAAACCTGCCAGGAAATGTAAAGTTCTTATGATTGTGATACAGCCAAAAAATGCATGTGGCATGCCACAGGATATCTGTAAAGTACAGTAGCCAAAAAATGTTTTGAAGATGTCAGATCAAGGAAAGTACATTCCCATTTTATTGGAAGCATTTTCAAATTACAGTGCTGTCTCACTCTCATGAATATAAAGCTGTGACTTCCTTTGGTTTTCTGTATCACTTCATGCCGCTTTTCTGCAAAATGCTTGTGAGACATCAATGTTTTCTGAGACTAGCTCTATCACAGAAGCTCCAACTGAGCTTTCATGCAGGGTAAAAACAAGTATTCATTTTAGCAGCATTCACTTTTATCACATTTATTATCTATTGTCTTTTCTACTGCAATCAATAAAGTGAATGTCTATGCAAATGAAACATTTTCAGTGCTGAGCTGAGACATATATCTTGCAAGAGGTCACTGTACAAGATTTTCCTATTTGATACAGACTGCAGCATTTTTCTGTTGAAATGTAAACTATCTCTCAAACTTACGCAGATCATGCTTTTGAACGAAGAAGTAATACTAAAGCAACCCATACTTTGCCACAGTGCAGAAAATTATTTGGATTAAATCCCTGGCATAACAGATTATTTCCAACCTGTTGTAAAAATAATCACCAAAACATGCAGTCATTCATTCTTGGGTGTTTTATGGAAATGAAAAGGGAAACAGAGGGAGACAGACATTGCAAAGGAAGGAAATAAATGGATCAAACTTGAGATTTCTTTAAATCTCCAGAAGAGACTTTCTGTGAAACAGAGAAAGGAAACATTTCTTGATTTATTTTTAATATGATGTGGCTCCATTTCCTCTCTTACATTTTGAGGAGTCAGAAAAACTATTTATTTATATCTTATATGATCAGTCTGTGATGAGGGTTCTTGCTTTGATTAGGCATGGTTTATATCTAAAATCCTAAATTAGCACTGTTTCATACTGTGCTTCTGAATATAAATTACCCTATCGGTATTAATATTACAGGTTAAATAATTTTTCCATGTTTTTTGTGAACACAAAAGATCCAAAAAAAGCCACTAGCTTGCCAAATAATCACCTGATCCTCCACAGGCTCACTCAGTTCCAATGAACTCATACTGTATTGCTTGAGGATATGTTCAGAATGTTTTACTGTGGGTTTTTTCAGTATTTCTTTTTTTCTCTATCATCTGATCGATAGTTTGACTTCTGAAAACCTGGTCTTGTACAAGTGGACCTTTATAGTTAGTCAAACTAAAGTCATATTATGGTTTTAATGTATTTTAAAGTGAGTAAAATAAAAAACAATCATTATCCTCTGTATTCTGGAACAATGCATAAAAGACTGTAGCTTTGTATGTTTCACATCTGTTTATACTGAAAGAGAGGCATAGTCTGTTGCTGTATGGTTTCGTAGACCCTGGCAAAATGAGACTGAAAGCTCATCTGGGGACTCCAAATGGTCTTGAAAAGTTTTGCAACTTATTGTTGTTCATAATCATTGATGATAATAACAGACAATAATAGATGCCAGTGGGATCTCTGTATGTTTTGCACATTACCACCCATTCTTATAACAATGATAATGATAATAATATTAACAACAACTAACAGCAATAGTAACCAAAATGGTATCTCTAGATGCCATACTTAAATAAATTTTATAAATATGTTTGCTGAGAGCTATTTTTTTTTAAACTCCAAACAGTGGGACTTGATGCCTAAGAAGATTAGTGTGCCCTGAAGTCTGCAGCAGCTGCTTAAAATGTAATAGATGTAAATATCAAGAATTTAAGGGTCACCTTACCACTATTAATATAATTTACTTGTCAATTTGAGGGAAATAAGCTGCCACCTGAAAACCCTTATAGATCACCATTACAGCTTTCAAACTGAAGAATGCTCTGCAGGCATGCATATGTATCTGTTCTGACTAGTATTTTGCAAGTAATTGCATCCTGTGCCAAAAGAAAGTGAAGGCAACTTCTCTCCTGTATTGGGATTTCACTTAAGTGTGTTCTTCCCTTCTTGAATAAAGCCTAGTATTTAGAATAAATAGAATGAAATTCTATCTTTATATATCTGCCAAAAGCCCAGAAAGATTTTCAATTACCTAGAGAGAATGCTGCTTCTCATAGAAATGATGAGCTTGGTGTGCATGTATCAGGTAAGACCACTATGTAAAAAAATTTACTTCCTTTTTTTCCCGTCTCACACTTCTCTTATCTGTTTCTTAGTGGACCAAACACCTTAAAGTAGGGCTAAGTAATGTTTAAAAATAGCCATAAGTTAAAAAAAAAAAAAAAAAAAAAGTATACATTTGCTCATATTGCTTCCACCTAACTTCAGGCTCCTAAATATAAGTGGGTAATTGTTCCATGCTGCTTCTGTTGTCATCAGGGAGGAATTTCCATGGGCCAATTTGAATGGTACTTGGGCTGAGTTGTCCTCTGGAGACACCTCTCTCTATTGACTATGGAGAGATCATGCACCCCTGACACCCAAAAGTTAGTTATCTAAATTCGGGTAGGCCAAGCCTGGGTCTTAATAAACATAGTTTATTGAATTAATGCTTTAGTATGCCTACTTTTAAACAAATAGGTATTTAGAATAACAGACAAGTAAAACCATAATGTTTTTATAAAGCTATCCCCTAAATCCCTTATTAATCTTAACTGTCATTTTGATAATTAAGGCCCAATTTCTGAAGAGAGTGAAACAATCAGAACCCCAGATCAGTCAAGGTAGTTGGTAACAAAAGGGGCATATCCTCTTTCTAGCCCAAATTCTGCACTCTGGTTTCTTTACCTGCACTGTATCCAGTAATTCTTTAATGTATCATATATAGAATGTTACTAGAGCAATACTAGGGCTGGAAAGTTGTCTCACTTTTCCCAGAGGAAGGGTCTGACTACAAGACCATGACCTTTTTTACATTTTCTGTCTGCAGCCCATAGGCCACATTTTCTTTCTGTCACTGGAATAGCTTCCATCAGGACAAGGGAAAATAACTCCATCTCATCCTTGCAGTACCTTATATTTTCTATGACAGTTTGAAGAATGTAAGAGGCTTACCAGTCTGTAATCCCAACACAACTTTTAAAACGTCATTTTTCTCCCGGTTAGTCTGAAAGTCTTCCCTGTCCTATCTCCACCTCTTCCCACCTCCTACACACAAACACCCTGGACAAAACATTTTTGTTGTTCACAGAGCCTTGGAAAGAGTTATCTTCAAAGTTTATCTTCATTTTTCCTTCTTTCTAGTATAACTTGTCTTTCATCATTTCAAACAACTTTTAGATAAGCATATTCTGAGGTGTTTTATGGTTTTAAAAAATAATGTGTCTTTTTGAAAATACACAAGCAACAAATAGTATTCAGGCTCATGGCAAGGTCCCAATACTTGGATTATATGTGACCTTCAGGTCGTGTCTGCTATTGAATTAATTTCACATGAAAGAGCAAGCCCACAGTCCACTGTGAACTGCAGAGGAAGGAAGGAGTTGGTCATTTGGGCTCACTTTGCTCTTTAAATGTAAGTCAAAGACTGTTTCTAGCTGCAATTTAGACACACAGACCTGGTCTTCTAAATTGTCTATACCAATTAGACATCCACTCAGTGTAATTGTCCTGAACAGCAAAAGACCAATGCTTAATGTCTAAAAAAAAAAAAGAGTAAAAAAGAAAGAAAACAAAATGACTATGTAAACATCCAAAGCACTTTCCAAGACCTAATTCAAAATAATGGCTCAAGTTGTTTTAAGCTTTGCCAGATAATTATGTTCTTGCTTGAGGGATGAGCATGAACAAAATATATTCAAGAATTGATGTACATGACTGAAGAGTCAAAGCAGATGGACTAGATCTATAGTAATCTCAGTATTTAATTTGAAATAAATTGTATAATTCTAATTCGCAATCTCAAATTAGTGCTGGCAGTAACATTTTAATATATTAATATAAATAGAGGCACAATTGAACACAGTAAATAAATGGAGTCAGGAAAATAAAAAATGAGAAACCATTGCACAGTAATCTAAAGCAAAAGAAGTAAAATAGAAATTGAAATAACATACCACAATATTAATATGCATTTAAATAAGAAAAAAAAATATATATCCAAAGATTAGATCAAATCCTTTCTTTTGGGGACAAGTATTAATGCATTTGCATTTGATTTGGTTCATTGTCAGAAATTCTCCCTGTCTGGGAGGCAACTGAAACCAGTAGATATTTTTTAAAAACTCATGAACATTTTGATTCATCATTACTGAAAGGTGCTGATGGCTGAAGACTACATTCTGTTAGTGTAGTAGGAGAGTGAACTGAGTTTTATTGAAATTTAGAATTCATAATTCAAAATTAAATAAGGTGTTACTTTTAACCTTTCTTAAGAAAAATCTAAGGCCAGCTTCCTAAAAGTCTTATAAAAGATACTGAGGTAGAAATCTAGACTGTTTTATTTTCTTCTCAAGGCCATTTTATGCCTTACAAGAAAAGATCCAGCTATTCCATCATTGTTCATGAAAACATTTATACTGTGAAGACCCCAGCACCCCAGTAAATAACCAGCAGAGGAGCCAAGAAACAGAGATGAGATGAAAGCTTTCAGCCTAAGTGATCCCTGAAGAAAGGTTTAGCATTATTATAGACATAATTTCCACCGTGTGGGTTTTGGATTTTTTTTTTCAATCTGTGGATGCATGAAAAGCCAGGATTCCAGCTCTTTCTTGTAATTAAATTTAAAATGTGCTTTAGAAATTATAAATCCCTAATTCAACATTCACAGGGCATAAAGACAATTTGACATTCAAATTGTAACCCTCATTTTTCTTTATACAAATTCACTTCTTGTTCCTTACTTTATATATATTGATTGTAGGCTCCAATAATGAGTTTTATTTTTTCTTTACAGTACTGGGTGTAATGGGAATACTGGGACATACATTCCATGATAATACAAATATTTAGCTGTAAGAAAAACAGGAAAGAAAAAAACAACACAAAACCAAATAAACAAACAAAAAAACTGATTCAGTCATTCCATTTTTCTTATGAGGAACAAACAATATATTTGCTTCTTTGTTACTTGAAGGAACATAATTAGATTGAGATTCCAGACTCCAAAAGGCCCTCTAATAGGAATAAGGCATACAAATGTTCACAATATTAGCTATTTCTCTCTACTTTGTGTTGAAAAAATACTGGTAATTGATAGACAAATATATTCAGCTACTATTAGCCTGTATCAAGGATCAGATCAAATAGAATCATTTGTAATTTGGGTGGGAGAAAGTGTGGTGAAGACTGAAATTTATAAAGCCCTCTTTTATATATATTTTTTTAATGTAACCAGAGTAAAATGCAAAAACAGTTTGGATAGGATCCAGCATAATTACTTTAACAGATTTAGTTCTCCATTGCAAGAGAAGAGTTCTCATCCATTCTATTCACAGTGGTAATTGTTGTATAAAGTGGTCAGGCTGTTACCTAAACATGAAGAATTTATCGTGCATACATATTCTAGAATATATCCTTGATTCCTGGCAACAGCAATCGTACAAATGCATATCACCCTTGGCTAATGTGATAATACAACCATATGATAAGCAAGGACAGAGGGAATGATGAAAGGAAAGAAAAAAAACCAAAAAAAAACACAAACCACCAAAAACGACCAACCCACCAGGATGCATTTTCAAGACAAGATACTTGCTTCCTGCAGTACAACTTTAAATAATTTTTTGAATAATACTGATAATACTGGAACAGCAAGACTGCAACAATTAATGAAATATAAATTGCATAGACAACAGTATAGAAGTTCCTTCCAATTCCCACTGTAATTATACTGATGTCATTGCGAAACTATTATATAAGCATCCACTGTTTCTGAATTGAAATTTTCAATAAATATGCTCTCATGAGACAATGGTGCTTCACTGTTTTACAGGAGACCCAAATACACAGAAAATGCAGCTAAAAAAAACCTAGAAGTACTACCACAGGAATTAAAGAATCATCAAATTGCTCTAATTACAAGGCATATTTCTTGGAGTGTGCTCTCTCTCGCACATATCACTGTGTGTCTGTGCATTGTCTTAACTGCCAAAAGAAACTTTCTCACACACACACGTCTCCTTGGGGGAGTCTGACAGTACAAATAAGTGGTGGATGTTAATTATTCAGTACACTACCAGGTATTTTGAAGATAAGCACAGTGTAAGAGCACATATAAAAAAAATAATAGAGCAACCCACACTGCAAGAGTCTGACAAAGCTGGAATAAATTAAAGGCTAAAGCAGTAAGCAAACATTAATATCTCCACTGGAAAAAATGTTAATGGATTTCAAAAAACTAATGTTCATGCCTCTTTCCTGTCATTCATATGTGTGCTAATCCTTATTGTTTTTCAGACTGATTCACTTTTTCTTGGTCTTTTAGAAGACATAAAAAATGCATTTCTCTATGAGATCATCGATGACTCAGTAAGACAGCTAGTGTCTGCCATGACTCCATTAGCTGCCATTGAAAATACATGTGTAATGCTTTAATTTATTCTTTAAAATTTTGCAGCTGCAGCTCTACTCTAATCAATACATGTTCTGTATTGTTGCATAAAGCTACTAGAAGAAATTAAACCAGATTCAGGCAATGTATTACAGGCCAGATCTAACATACTGCTTGCTGGTGAAAGAACTGTTGTTTTACAGAAACATTTTTGCTCTTACTTAACTCTGGGAAAATGAAAGCATAAGAAATGAACAAGTTTGACTTCAAGGTTAATGCAGCAGATATCATTTCACTCCAAACCACGCTCTTTCTATCCTGTGATTTATTTATTTTTCTTTTCCAGCATTGTAACAGTTCAGTGGTACTTACAATTGTTTAAGAAGAAATTCGATTTTAACATGCAGATGCTCCTAAACACTAATACAGAATTGTGGAAAAAGGGATAACCCCCCCGGTTTAGATATTGACAAAATTAAATTGAAAGGAATATGTAGTCTGCGTCTGCCATCTACTGTAAGAAGACAATACTGCAAGTCTTATACTTGAACTAAAATTTAAACCAAAAAAAATTAGATTGTCTGAAAACAATTCAAAATTTATTTAAATATACATCAGTAACAAAGGGATGAGAGAATGGATGTACTAGAAAAGTATATTTAAGTCCATTGTTTGAAAAACAGAGCACATTTTCAATTTGTTAGAAATTTTAAAATAGGGATTCAAACGACAAAAAGAAAATAAGCTTATAATCGTAGAGGGTTTGTCACTGTTGAGACAGTGTGTGAGTAACCACTAAATGCATCATACTGCAAGTATGAACTATTGGACTTTTTCTTCAATGCTTGCATACTTCACAATATATGAATATAATTCCAGCTTTAAGCCTCATTAGTATATCCAGCTTCCAGAAATAGTGGGAAAAGATAACCTTAGGTTGTGGTGTGGTTTTGTTATTGGCCAGCCCGATAGATAGGCCCACACTTCAAGAAGTCTAAGGAGAGCATTCAAACACTGATTTCCCAATCATCTATACCATTTTTTCAGCTTCCTTCTGCCTGGACTTGTGTTGGATCAGTCCAATGACATATCAGGCGGTTTATAGGTTTTGAGGTCATGAATCTTTCTCTGACTATCCTATTTAGCAGCAGAGACAAAATTTGTGTGAAATGACTGCAGTGGTGCACAGATTCTTTTACCTGGCTAGGCCGGTAATAACATCACCTGAGAAAGGAGATAGTGTCGAATAGGTATTAGTGGTTTATATTAGTGTATTAGCAGAGCTTTCTGTAGAACACAGGCAAAATTTTAGTGCATACCTAGGCATATTTGGGCATGTTCACTGTTGCAATACCCATCATGGGACCCAGATCCTGAACAGTGAAGGAGATTCTTCAGCTTTCAGCTCCTCCTAATGACAACTTACTGTCAAATTTGAAGAAAACCAAGGTGACTTTCTTAGGCTTCAAAAATACTTTTTTAGAATCCTACCTGAAGAAAGGCATTAAAATAAAATCAAGCCAACCTGGAATAAGACTATGGCAAGGCTTCACAGTGTTATTATTTCAGTACCTCATCACTGCAGCATTCAAATGTAGACATCTTCATCCTACCACAAACAGAAATTTGAAAGCTACCCTTTGACAGACTAATGCCTGAAAAAGACCATCTGCTATCTGAGTTAAATTTATGCCACATTACAGATATCAGAACACTTTTTTTTAAATCATTAAAAAAAAATCTAATCTATTTCTACCTGGAAAGTTAATATTTTTGATTTTCAAGTTATCTAAGTTATCTATCTAGTTATCTATCTATATAAGACATTTCTTATGCACATAATAATTGTAAGACTTTTATATCTTTATGTATGTGGATGTCTCATAAATGAGCTATCTACCTTGGAAAAGCCAGTGTTATTGAAAAAGAGCAACTTCTACAAAATGTATTCCGTTGGAAAATTGTAGCTGTTTCAGGAATATATATAGAATATATGTATTTTTATATAAACATCTAAGTGTTATGATCCTTTTTTTTCTTTTTTTAAAGTGTTGCTCAGAAGAGCTTTTAAATTGTGAACATACAATGTGCCAGTTGGGGGGATTACATCAAGCAAAATTTAGTCTGTCCTTTTCCTCTTTTGCTCTTGGTTGAATTTCAGTTCCCACCCTCCAAGGCCAACTATCATGCTGGTATCTTTTCAGGAAACACTAAGACTTTCACTAAAATACCGGATCAAACAAAGTTACTTTCACTATTTACTTCAGTTCTCCTGGGAAAGATAGAGACACTGAGGATTATGCTTTTGATAATGCTATTGGCAACAAGGCAGATCAACATGACAGGCTGCTTCCAGAGTTATATGATGTATGGTTCATCCTTCAAGGCGCTTGTTTTCCAGTCTTTTGGATCACGGAGTTGCTGCCACTCATTCCTAGCTCAGATACCCATCTTTTTTATCTGTCATAGAGACTGGGAAACAGCAGAGCGGAGGACGATGTACACCACATATCACACTTTTATACAAAATCAGGACACAGCTGAAGCAGTCACCTGGACTCAAAGAGTAGTCTCAGGTCTGACAGCTCATTTCTGTCCCACTTGCTTCTGCTTCTCTGGTACTCAGTGATAATCCCAACTCCTCTTACATACTACTGCACTCATTTCTGCTGAAAAAAGACGTGAAGAAAAAAATACATCACATCATACTAATGTAAAAAGGCCTATATTTTGCTCAAAGACCCAATATGAGCAGTGGATTAATTCTGCATGACAAGAATCCCTCCCAAATATGACAGGAAGCTATGTTACCCAAATAATGAGGATTCCAGCTGAGGTAAGTTGGAGAAAAGCATGGACTAGTAGATGGAAATACAATGCCTAATTTAATGTCTAGAATGTACAGACAAGTTCAAGAAGGCTCAATGTTAATCAAAGCACATTAAAAGATTTTGAGAACACTAAATATCCAATCACATCTAGCAATAGACATACCTGTCCTCAAAATTCAGTATAGTGTCTAGATGATTTACTGTCTATTTCTGAGCATCAGAACAAGTACAGCATGTTCTTTAAAGATTTGCTACCATAAAAATGCAGAAGGCAGTGACCTGTATAACTGCATATGAGGCTGCTATCCAAGCTTTGCACTCAGAGGAATTTCCTTTTGCACCTCTCTGGGGAAGAGGATTTGAACTGCAGACAACATCACTCATTATAATGCAGCACTGCTAACCACTTGAGTATTTCAGGTACTAGGCACTAATTTCAACAGAAAAATAGCATAAGATGTAACATCTAAGAAACACCCTCTCAGTTTTTCTTAATAAGAATTTGTTTCTACCTACTCTTTCAGTTTCAGAGGAGCCCTTCCTTAACTGCTGTGCAAGAGGCATTAGGAACTTCAATATTTATGGAGAGGGTTGCTTTGAAAATCACAGCTGAACGCAGTCAGAATGCTCTGTCTCATGGCCGGGGAGTACCTTGCTCTGTTCTTTCAAGTGAAGAGTGCCTTTGGGAGATATTACATACTTCCAAGCTTTTGCCTCCCTTCAGGTACACAGAAACTGAAAGGCATTTGCCAGTTTCAAGTAAGCCTTTCACTGACAGTGTACTGAGAAGACTACACACCTGTGGTTTTTTTCCCCAAACAACTACTACCATCAAAATAGTTAAAATTCTAAGACTACATAATTGTTTTATTCTATTTACCACTATGAAGAATTCTTATAACACATCTTGGCCTGAATGCCACCTACCATTTAGTTTACATATTTCTCAGCCTGCAGAGTGAGTATACAAACACCCTTTCTCACATACAGTTGCATTATCCCCCTAAGGCAGCCTACTAGCTATAAGGATATAAAAAAGAAAGTAAAAAGCTGAATACTATATTTTATCTATTGATAAAGCAATCAACACAGCTACTTTCTCACCTAGAATCCCTATGTGTATTTTATCATTCAGGTTAAATGGATTATCCACAGCAAAACACAGACATGCTTATTAATAAAAAAAAAAAAAAAAAAAAGCTGCTTTGTGCTGCTGCTCTGGAGCAAAATAGTGATGAGTGAGTGAATCCCCTCTTCCCCAGGGACCATATGGATGGCACATATCTACTGAAATCACTCCTATACTGCAAAACCATTCCCTTTTTTGGCAAGGATGGCACTACAGGAGTACCCAGATGATTATATATTAGAACATAAGGACTCTTGAGGAGAAAGCAAGACTTTGAAACCCTGATGGACTCATCATCTGTGGTTTACTAGTTGAGTTACAGAAGATCTGTATTGCTTTTAAATGAGAAATTTGTCTAGAAAAGTCACAGCATAGGAAAAACAAAATGCATTTAAATACCATAGGACAGGTTCTCCTAAATTGCCCTAAATTTCATAGCACTCTCGTCCACGGAATATGACTTTGGAAGCTACCCACTGAGAACTGAGGTATGTAAAATGTGGTCCTTCACTTATCAACCACCAGAGGGGGCAAGACAAGGGAGACAGCTAAAGTAAAGGCAATTTGTCTGCGCATTCATTTTTAGGGACAACATGTAAAAAAGTTACACAAATATTTTTTTTTAAAGTAATTAGTTTCTACAACCAGTGACGTCTTCTATGTATACTGTTCTGACAATTTTACAACTTCATGTCAGTTGTTCTGCACTAGCATAATACACTTCTTTCCATGAAAATGGAGACTACCAGTGATGGATTCCACAGAAGATCCATAAATCTGCCACATAAATGAGCCACCTTTGTAATGGCCTATTAAAAAGAGATAGGTAGTCATACAAAGCCCTTTACATGCATTAAAACCTTCGAAGATGGTGAAAATGATCATAGAGCCAGAACACCACTCCTATGAATAAAGGCTGCGTTGGGGTTGTTCAGTCTGGAGAAGAGAAGGCTCTGGGAAGACCTTATCACTGCCTTTCAGAAGTTAACAAGGACCTATAAGAAAAGTGTAGACAGTCTTTTTAGCAGGGCCTGTTGCAACAAGACAAAGGGTAATGGTTTTAAAATAAAAGAGCGTGGATTCAGACTACATACAAAGAATTATTTTTTTTCAGTGAGGGTGGTGAAACACTGTCACAGGTTGCTCAGAGAGGTAGTAAATGCCCCATCCCTGGAAACATTCAAGTCTAGCTTGAATGGGGCTCTAAGCAACCTGATCTAGTGGAAGATGTCCCTGCTCACTGCAGAGGGGTTGGACTAAATGACCTTTAACAGTCTTATCCAATACAAACCATTCTATTATTCTATGATACTAAGAATTCTATTTTATTTGAAGTGATCTTATTCAGGTTTTTCTACTTGAAAGTTAATAATTATGTCATGAAATGTTACTATTAGTACTAAAATGATGTCACTTGACAGGAAATACTATGTAAATGTTTGTCTCAGAATTAGTATTCTAAAAGCCAACTTTGTCAGTACTGATTAAAAGCCAGTGATGCAACACTGATGTATTTTACTCCCCCACAAAACCTGTAGCCAGTGAGCACAGATGTAAAATGCTACACAAAAAGGGTCTTTTTTAATTATTAATAATCTATTTTACTGTGCAAATGTTTACACACAGAGGAAATCGGAAAAGGGAAAAAGCCACAAGCAGCCTACAGTAATGGCTAGATATCACAAAAGAAATAAATATTACTATTACATACACCACTACAATGGTATAGCCTGCCCCACTACACTGCGAACTGGTCCGTGTGTATATTATGCTCTACTGTACCAGCACAAAGGACAGGACTCATCTCACCTATCTTGAGATGCCAACAGCATGAGCTGTTCAGGCTCTCAGTGTAATCCAGGGAGATAAAGAGGCAATTCTGAAGCATAATCCATCTGACTTATTTTAGACCTACAAAATAGGATAGAATGAACTGCACCCTAGAAAGGGGCCTAGGGTGACTAGATCAGATGTAGAAGTCTGCATTTGGCAAATGAACCATACCCACATTGTCTGCTCCATGGGGCCTGTCATCTCGACAGACTAGGCAGGAAAAGGGCACAAGCTGAAATGCTGTCAAACTGTAGCACTACTTTTGTGGCTCACTGCTCTATACACTGAACAAAAGCCTTTGTAGGGATTTTGTGCCCAGAGTGTCCTTATTTTTAATTAAAGGATTGAAACTTCAATGAGCAAATTTGTCCCAAATCCAAAATAAAGAAATAAAAACCTTAATAAACCAGTATTATCTCCAAAACTGACCCTCTAAAGCGGTCTTCATGTTTCATTGAAGAGCCTCTGCCTAGCATTTTGTTCCAAGATGGTTCATTTCCTGATACAACTGTAGAGAAAGATTACAAATATGGTCACAATTTCTACTGTCATTACCCTTCTACAACCAGCACATTAAGGTTGAAATTTACCTGCTATTGTGAGCCTCAGAATATTTCAATCACTATTTTCACAAACTGCCTTAATCACAAAAGTGATTGAGTGCTAAGAAATGAATGAAGTCAGGGGCTTGGGGGTTCTGATGGTCATTTTGAACTCAGACTGGATTGTAACATGATAGACAGGGTTAGAGTGGGTGGAAGAATGATATCTAGTCCTGTGATTGCAAAATACAAGAGTTGGATGCTATATTAAAGGGGTTTTTGAGGTTCAGAAGTTATAGTTCATGCTAATGTTGAGCAAATGGGTTTGTTGGTTAAATCTCCTTGAGACGTCCAGACATTCTTGGTTTTTAATAGGGTTTCTCTGAAGGGAATAGAATAGCAGGGAGTATCTTGTGTAGTTTGCTGACTGCTTCATTTTTCTTTTTATAAGCTTATTTCATATCAGAAAGTTTCTTCTGTTCTAATAAGGCTAATTCAAAAGTAGTGGCTTATGTACTTATTAGGAGAAGTAGGTGCTGCTGCTGTAGGACTGCTTTTTACAATAATATTAAGTGAAACAACATTCACCTGAGAGCAAAGCATAACAGTGTTGCTTTCTATACAATCTCCATCGTGAAAACTTCACTAGTATATTTAACTAAACATTTTAACTATGTCTCTTTGCATACAATATTTCACATTTAGTGCTCCTACGTTCATCACTTTTAAGTATGCAGAGGATAGAGGAGTTTTGGTTCAGTACATGAGAAAAGAGATCATGCTAAAGTTCTTGCCGACATGGCACATACCACATGGCAATCAAATTACTTCCTCGGGCTGCATGATTCCAATACTGTGTTTCAATAGTAATCTAAAGCTGTATGGTGGCATAAAGCAGCTTAATTAAAAATCAAGTCTCTGCAAAAGCAGCTCATATGCTAAGATTCACCAGGCTATCTTCAGGCACACACTCTTTAATTTCAGTGGGACTATTTGAGCATATTTGAAGTAATGTACCTCCTTTGGTTCCCTGTTGAACTTGGACCTAAATGAATAAAAGGCTATTACACAACTGAATAAACCAAGGTTATATGTGTTCTTATAGAATTGGTTTGGGTTTTGAAGAATGCAAATATTCTGCTTTCCCTATGATCAGTTCAGTGGATGTTGTATCCACAGAGTATTAAGTGAACTATTATAGCTCTTCTAAAAAGTCTGGAATTAGAGTTGTGCTCTAAGGACAGAAAAATCCTTCCATTGAATTTTCATGAGAAAAATTACATTTTCAGTGAGCTATATTCTTAAGGTGGCATATCGGGAGATTTTAGCTTCAATGTATACCATAGCAATATCTGTATACATATTAGACAATATGCAGTTACAGTTTAGACACACATCTACAGACACATGCCACTAGGGCTTTCCTCAGACAAAAGCTTAATACTAAGCAAGTTCCTCAGACAATGTGCCATGCACACTGATACAGTATAGTCACACAGACCAATAGTTCATATATAAGCTTTGATTTTTGTGATACTAATCATCCCACAGTTAACATGTATTATTTTGGTCCTGTTTTAGTATCATCAAATCCTCACTGGAAGCATCAAAGAGTTAAGTTAGGTATTTGTGGCTTCAAAAACCTGAAATCTTTCTCCTTGAACTCCTTACTCAGGTGCTAAAAAAGCATGTCAAGCTGACCCATAGTAGTCAATTCTTATTGCCCTTATCTAAAAGGATCCCCTGCTGCAGAACAGTCCTGTGCTGCAATGGGAATGGCAGGAAGCTGAAAACAGACTCTTTTATAACAACGGGAGCTTCATTTATAGTGAATGCATGCTGTAGGAGCAGTCCTGCATTCTCTGGCATTATGTCTGAGCCTAATTACACCTGCTGTAGTCCTGAATCACCAGCCAAAGGCCTGGAGTAGTACTTCAGTGCCTTGCTGAATTCAAAGAACACCTGACATGGACCCTGCAGACAACTAATGTGCTCTAGGAACAATGGAATAGTTGTTTTGAGGTGTGAACTGAGGGGCTTTGAGGGAGCTCCCACAGAGACCACACACTGTTGTGGGGCAAGAGGTGCTGTTTTGTATACTGCACTTCACTCTTAGCACTTACACTTGAAAACTATGCTATGCTTTCAAGTTTTCTTTCTTTCTCCACTTTTCCGTGTTTCTCCATTTCTTGTGTGTTTGTTATGATTCTTAATACACTCACTTCTCTAGTTGCTACTGCATGGAACAAGTGAAAATTTGGGGCAGCATCTTGGCTTGCCTTCCAAATTTCTGTAGTCTAAAGCATTTACCTCTTTTGCATTTCACTTTTCTTGTAAGAGTGGAAAGTCTTTGGCTCCTGGGCAACTTCTGACTCTTGAGACATTCAAATCACAAGGCTTACTGTTGGCACAAGAACTTCTTGCTTGCAAAGGCCAATATCCTCTGTGAGGCCAGGAACCCCATCTGCCCTGACTTTAGAAGGGAGAGTGTCCCTTTCTTCACATAGCCAGTGCCATCTCTGCTGTCCTCACAGCTGCGTTCAGCATCTGGAAAGTGTTTTAAGGTTCTCATGTAAATAAAAATATTTATCTCTCATGAAAGCTGAAAAATCCTATACTACTGTATCCTTTTTATAACTGCCTCCCCACCATATTCTAACACAGGTATTTTTGGTGCTACATCAGATAAATTATTCATTTTTTCCACAGCTTCACTTACACACTCTGTCATACTTCTCAGTTCTTCATTCTGGTAGAACTTAGTTCTGCATAAGATACAACTGTTTGCTGTAACTGTTGACTGAAATTTCTCTTCCACTGAATAAAATAATTGTTGACAATAGAACAGAACAGAAATATAGATCGTGGTGAAAATCACTGACAAGCTATGCACAATTTCTGTTTTCGTATGATATTACAAACTGTAAGGTACTCCAGCCAGTACAAGACATACTACATCTCCAAGGCACAGAAAATTAAGCAGAGAGCATTTAAAAATCAGTCTTCAATGGCTTTGCTGGGACAGCAGACTAATAAAATTAAGCCTCTATATTCTAGAGAAGAAACAATTAAGCAGTAAGGAGGATCTTCATGGATTTAAAAAACCTAGGGAAAAGGAACTCTCTGGTTAGCTTAGTCTAACCTGAAACAACTTCAAAATATAAACATGTCTTTATGAATAATAGAATACCCAGCCATACTTAACCATGCTTAAAAAAACTTGTGCTGGGATTTCTCTTTGGATAAAAAATAAATGGATCATATTTTTAAGATACCTTCCCCAGAAAGTGAAACAGAATCCATGTTATAACCTCAGGGAGAAAGCAAAGCTTATTTTATCTGTGCATGTGAAATACTGCTATTTTATTAAACCACTCAAGTCAAGAAGATTGAGCAGTGGTGGTCTCATCACCTGAGCTGCTTAACTCTTAGCTACAGTGGTCTGGTTTAGAGTGTGCCAAATAGCAGTCACTGGGGCAGTCCCTGAGCATACTTCAAGAGACAGCACATGTCGCTTGCCATTCCCAGTATGCAGTCTCAACTAGACAGCACTAGACTTGGCTTGTTTCACATTCCATATCTCAGCAGGATTTGCAGAGCCTCAAGCATGCCTGATGGCCATCAGGCCACAGCCCAGAGCTTGCAAAAGATATTCTCCGTTTTATGGTATGAAAATACCAACCCAGTGAGTTGACCTCATATTGTTTGAAACACTTTGAATTGAAAAAAAACCACCAAAACCAACCAAACAGAAAAAAAAAAACAAAACATAAAATGATAACTATGTCCCAGGGACTAAAAAAGCATGGCATGAAGCCCAGAAGAGACCCAGAGACAAGGAAAATTTGCTTGCAGCCAAGATGTAACACTTGGCCTCAAGGCCAGAGAAAGGTCCCTTACCATGTTTTATTTATCACTAGAGACGCAGTCACTGAATCTGTCTAGCCTATCATCTTCTTCTCAACAGTAGGTAGTAGCAGATGTTAAAGGGCAATGTGTATGAAAAACTTCCACAGGCACATCTTTCCAAATTTCAGTAATCCTCTCATTTAGGATTTCCAGGTTTAGATGTTGAAAACAGACCACGGTGTTTGATAGATGAATTTGTTCAATGCTCTTTTTTCTGGGCAAACACACTTTTGGCTTCCAGAATGTCTTGTCACAAGTGAGCCCTACAATTTACAATATACTTTCCATATTTTTTTTTTCCCTGATAATGTGTAAAGGTCATCATCTTAGTGGTATATGTTGGTGAGAAGCAAAAGCAACCAAGATATGAAACCAGTCCTGTTACTGAATTTAAGTGGGTGAACTCCTGACTTCCCTGTAATTCTGTCGCTGCACCTGAACAGCTTTCTGTGCTGCAAGCCCTAGGTCATGGTCTTGTATGACCTATGATTTGCATGCCTTATCACTATGGTCACAGCTCTACAACATCCATTGTAGGTTGGAACAGATGTCTGGGCTTGCCCAGACCATTCTTTCAGCCAGTATTTTCTATGTCAAAAAAGGGAGAAAAAAAAAAGGG
>JANHFX010001303.1:0-19931 GCA_027560015.1 Chloroceryle amazona
TCATCAGAACCTGATCTTCACTTGCAATGGGCAGTTCTTTCATCCAACCCCTACCATTATCTTCTGTGACTCTGGGGATGAGGCTGGAGCCCTTGCCAGTGAAGACTGAGGAAAGGAAGTTGCTGAGAACCTCAGCCTTCTCCATGTCACTTGCCACCAGTTCTCCTGTTTCCTTTCTGAGGGGGACCACATCCTCCCTAGTCTTTTTCTTGCCATTAATATACCTATAGAAATTCTTGGCATTTCCCTTAATCTCCCTGGATAGATTTAATTCTAACTGAGCCTTAGCTTTTCTAACCAGGTCTCTTGCCACTTGGGCAGTTTCTTTGTATACCCCCCATTCTAGCTGTCCTTCTTTCCACTCCTTGTAGTTTCTTTTTGCATGACAGCATGTCCAGGAACTCCTTATTCATCCAGGCAGGTCTCCTAGCATTCTTTCCTGCCTTTCTCTTTGTTGGTATAGTTTGATCCTGGACACGGAGAAGGTGATCCTTGAATACTGATCAGCTGTCCTGGGCCCCCCTACCCTCTAGGGATTTGTCCCATGGCACTTTGGCCAGCAGATCCCTGAAGCGATCAAAGTCTGCATGCCTAAAGTCCAGGGTTGTAAGCTTGGAGTACATCCTCCCTGAGGATCTTAAATTCTATTGCTTTGTGATCACTGCAGCCTAGGTTGTCCCCAACTTTCACATCAGTCACCAGCCCTTCCCTGT
Source organism: Chloroceryle amazona (assembly GCA_027560015.1). Classification (NCBI taxonomy): domain Eukaryota; kingdom Metazoa; phylum Chordata; class Aves; order Coraciiformes; family Cerylidae; genus Chloroceryle; species Chloroceryle amazona. The sequence continues at coordinate 714 of JANHFX010001303.1, forward strand.
TGGTCAGAACAAGGTCCAGAATCCCCTTTCCTTGTGGGTTCCTCTACTGTTTACACATTCCAGGAAGATCCTGGATTGATGGTGCCTTGCTGTGTTATCTCTCCAGCAGATGTCGGGGTGGTTAAAATCCCCTACAAGGACCAGGGCCTGTGAACGCAAAGCCATTTCTATCTGCCTATGGAGGTCCTCATCCACTTGGCTCTGCTGGTCAGGTGGCCTGTAGCAGACCCCTACCGCAACATCACCTTCCCCTATCCTTCCTTTAATCTTAACCCATACACTCTCAACCAGCTCATCATCCTCTCCCATATGTAACTCCATGGATTCTAGCTGGTCACTGATGTAGAAGGTGACACCTCCTACCCTCCTAGTCCTTCCTGAAGAGCTTATATTCATCTACCCCTATGTTCCAGTCATGGGAATCATCCCACCAAGTTTCAGTAATAGCCAGTATATCATGGATTTCCAGCAGCACAGTGGCCCTTAATTCATCCTGTTTATTGCCCAGGCTGCGTGCATTTGTGTAGAGGCACTTCATCTGGACTGGCTGTATCACCCTCTTGAGCAAACCCCCTTTGACTCCTATGGGGTGTCCCAGTGCATCATCACTCAGGGCAACAGGTTGAGAGCCCTTACTAGGACTCCATCCTTCACCCCCTGATGTGCTGCCCCACTGCTTGTCACAGGCAAGCCTGAAATTATTGACCCCTTCCCCCTTCAAATCTAGTTTAAAGCCCTATCAATAAGCCCTGCCAACTCCAGCCCCAGAATCTTTTTTCCTCTCTGCGACAAGTGCATCCCAATAGCTGCTCCAATGCTTCATATACTGAGCCATGATTGTAAAATCCAAAGTCCTGTTGTTGACAACAGTCCCGGAGTCATGAATTGACCTGTTGGCTCTTCCTGTATATTTCCTCGTTCATAGCTGATGTCAGAGGGATAGAGGAGAACACAACTTGAGCTTCTGATCCATTTACCGGCTGTCCCAAGGCCCTGAAATCCCTTTTAATTGATTGTGGACCTCTTATTGCTACATCCTCGCTTCCCACCTGAAAGACCAGAAGCGGGTAATAGTCTGAAGGACTCACAAGGGTGGGAAGTTTACCTACAACTTCCTTTACATGGGCACCAGGGAGACAGCAGACCTCTCTGTGAAGCAGGTTTGGTCTGCATATTGGGTCCTCTGCTCCCCTCCGTAGGAAGTCACCTACAACAATGACCCTTTGATTTCTCTTATTAGGGTCAGTTTTGATGGCTGGCCTGAGGACAGCTGATCTTGGTGACTCTACTGGCTTTTGCGAGCCCTCATCCTTGCATTTGACCAGTTCCTCCTGCAGAGCCCTGTACCTGTTTTGCAAGGGCATTATAAGTGATATGCTTGTTAAGGGAACACACTTGCTCTTTTTGTTCTGTTTTGTCTGGCAGAGACTTGCTCCCATTGACCCTGCTCAGGGGGGTTACAGTGGCAATGCTGAGAGGCTTGCTGATAAGAGTCTATGGAATCCTCTGGTCCACTAGGATTCACTTGCCTGACTAAAGAATACTCTGCTCCACTAAGAGTTACCTGCTGTTCTGTTTTTGTAGAAATGAGATTGTGGAAATAGTAAATTTCCTTCTCACTCTCCCTGATGCTTCTCAATCTACTTACCTCTTCCCTGAGCTCCATCAGTTCATCTTGGAGGTCATTAATCTGCTCACACCTCATGCAGCCATAGTCAACAAGAACCATTTAACTTCTTGACTACTAGTGGTCTCAAACAAAAAAAAAGCATCATTTTCTGTTCATAAGCTGTGTGTGACTTGTTACTATATATACATAACAGTCAAGTTACACAGTTCCTCATGCCTAGATTTGAGGAATGGTTTTATCAGAACTGGTTAAATATCCCCTAGTAAATCTACTGGGTATTATTTCTGGAGAGAGATCTGTGGAAGTCAGTAATGATAGCAATATGTTCCTGGGTTATTTAACACCAGAATATTCTGTGTGGACATTCCAGGATGTCTGCACAAGTGCTGCACTTGATAAGGATATCTCCACTCTCACAATTTAGCTCTTCCTCTCTCCAACTTTTCTCTGCTCAAACCCTTGTGTGTGCAAGGAAAGGTTTATCACAAAGGTTTGCGACTATCCATTTTGTTCTCAGCTTTGGTGGCTAATCTGATCTAGGTATGATGATCAATCTGTGAAACAGTTGTACACTGATTACTTTAAGACTATGTTTTCAAAATAATACATTTCAGAGTTGCATGCACATGGAAAAGATTCATAATGGCCACTAGCTGGTTTCCCAAAACAGAAAAAATTGTTTCAGTTGCTCTTTACTAATCTTACCCTTTTCTCAGAGACTTCATGACATAAGTTTTGCATGTCCTGTTTGCTTCTATTACTTAACCCATGAATTAACACTACCAAAGCAGGCAGGAAGCTACTACAAAAGAAAATTAAAGTCTTATGATAAACTTGGAAAAACAGAACTGCAGCTAATTTTTTTTGTCCATAGCACTATTCCAGGAGGTAACATATCTGAATTTTCTACAGATACTTCCAAAGAAAAAACAGCTCTGAAATATCCTCTAGTATCACAAGATCTTAATTAGAGATTCCCTTTTACAAAGAAAAAGCTATGCCAAGTTGAAGCTGAACTAGTGTCTCCGTAGAGAAGTGGTAAGAAGAAGGGGTTGGAAAAGGCGTGCTTTCCTGGGGCTGGAATCTGATGCTGACCATCTAGATGCTGGAGTTTAAAATCATAGAATCATTGTGGTTGGAAGAGATCTTCAAGATCGAAAAGTCCAACCATTAACTCAGCACTGCCAAGCTCACCACTAAACCACGTCCCTAAGCACCACATCTGCACATATTTTAAAAAATACCTCCAGGATGGTGACTCAACCGCTTTCCTGGGCAGCCTGTTCCAGGGCTTTAAAATCCTTTCTGTGCAGAAATTTTTCCTAATATCCAACCTAAATCTTCCCTGGCACAACTTGAGGCTGTTTCTTCTTGTCCTATCACTTGCTACATACAAGAACAGACTGACCCCCATCTCACTACAATCTCCTTTTGGGTAGCTGTAGAGGTGTCCCCTCAGCCTCCTCTTCTCCAGGATAAACAAGCCCAGTTCCCTCAGCTGCTCCTCATAAGACTTGAGCTCTGGGCCCTTCACCAGCTTTGCTGCCCTTCTTTGGAGATGCTCCAGCACCTCAATGTGTTTCTTGTAGTGAGGGGCCCAAAGTTGAACACAGTATACAATGTGCAGCCTCCCCAGTTCCAAGTAAAGGGGGACAACCACTTCCCTAGTCCTCCTGGGCCACACTATTTCTGATACAAGCCAGGATGATGCTGCCACCTGGGCACACCGCTGTCTCCTATTTAGCCAGCTGTCGATCAACACCCCCAGGTCCTTTTCTGCTGGGCAGCTTTCCAGCCACTCCTCCCCAAACCTGTAGTGTTGCTTGCAGTTGTTGTGGACCAAGTGCAGGATCCGGCACTTGGCCTTGTTAAACCTCATACCACTGGCCTTGGCTCATCAATCCAGCTTGTCCAGATCCCTCTGAAAACCTTTCCTATCTTCAAGCAGATCAACACTTCTGTGCAACTTGGTGTCACCTGCAAACTTACTGAGGGCACCCTTGATCCCCTCATCCAGATCAGGGATAAAGTTATTAAACAGAACTGGTCCCAATATTGAGCCCTGGAGAACATCACTTGTGACCAGCTGCCAGCTGGATTTAACTCTACTCACCACCACGCTCTGGGCCCATCCATCCAGCCAAGATTTTATCCATCAAACAGTATGACCGTCTAAGCCATGAGTAGCCAATTTCTCCATGAGAATGATGTGGGAAACAGTGTCAAAAGCTTTACTAAAGTCCAGATAAGTGACACCCACAGTCTTTCTCTCATCCTCTAGGCAAGTTGCCTTGTCACAGAAGGACATCAGGTTAGTCAAGCAAGACCTGCCTTTCATAAACCCATGCTGAATGGGTCTGATCCCCTGGTTGTCCTGTATGTGCCTCATGATGGCACTCAAGATGACCTGCTCCATAACCTTCCCTGGCACTGAAGTCAGACTGACAGGCCTGTAGTTCCCTGGATCATCCTTCCAGCCCTTCTTATAGATGGGTGTCATATGTACTAACCCAATTTCCTAACCTAAATCTGTCTTTGTTGGTATTTACTAACATAAACCTGTTATGTCTACCAGTACCAGCCCTGTGGTACTGATAGACATTGAACAGATCTCTAGACCTACAGTAAGGGGGTTTTAATCTTTCTTACTTGTCAAAAAGGTGATTGAACTTAATCAAAGTACTCTGAGAACACTGAGTAAAAAGTGCTAGGAAAAATATCATTAGCAGTATGAAGCCTTGATGAATGTATTCCAGCCTTCACCATATACATTACTCTGAAAGAAGGTAATAACTTTGAGCTCAAAAGTTGACAAGGATATATCTCTGTCCCTTGTGAAGCACAGCTTTCTGGCAGTTTCATCCTTCTCCTCATTACCAAGGATTCTGTAACCTCACTTCAAGCACATAATAAAGGCACCCCAAATCCTCACATTTTTACAAAAACTGACAATGCAGGAAGCTTATACAGGGAAAAAAAAAAAGGCACAAAAAGTAATTGGTAATTGAATTCAGTTTACAGGTCCCAGATCATGCAGCCTTCCTGACTCATCCAAGCCACTCCAGAACTGCCAACATCACTTCGAGACAGTGTGGAATAAAATATGGAAAATGTGTTCAAAATGTGTGACCTCACTGATGCAATGAGCTGGCATGAAAGCACTTTCTACTCACTGTGAAATGCCAGGATAGGGTTGTAGCAGTTTGGAAACAGACTTGTATTGCTGCTGCTACCGTACTGCTTCTGCCATACCTGTTTTGCGTAGAGAGGGCTCCAGGGCTCGGGGGATACACACTTAGCCACCTTCACCAGCACAAAATGGTGCTTCACTTCCGGCTGTAGGCCTGACTAAAATGGGATGGAATCACTCTTATGTATCTAAAGGATAAAGTACTGTGGGGTAACACCCTTATTATGCCCCTTCTGCCTTCATAGTGGGATAAAAAACTGGTTGCCCGTGAGTCAGACCTTTCCAGCTGCAGGAACTTAAGCACCACAGCTACTCCAATAAGACCAGATGACACTTTCACGCAACCCAGTTTTGTAGACACAGGCCTAGCTGTACATGTCACTGACCAAGTCTGAACCCTTGCTAGTCCCATTGCTGCTCTAGTGTCTCGGTGTTTGTCAAATAATAAATAAAGCTTTTATGTTCTTTCTCCTATTTTAGTATAGAGCTTGGGTGCTAAAATAAAACCCGTCAAGCTGGCTGCTGTATTCATTTGAATAGGACTACTGCATCTGGTGATTTTTGTTCAAAGCACTGCAGTCTCGCTGCATTTCATGGCTCTGAGATGGAATGGTAAGAGAACACTGCAGCATTTCTGCTAATGGCTCCAAAGCAGTAATAACACTTGCAGAGCTAAGTAATTCTGCATCTCGTATCTGCAGCAGGACAGAAACACAGAGTAATTCAGATTGGAAAGGACATTTCTCTTAAGGCCTCTAGTCCAAAAAGTGCTCAAAGCAGAGCTAACTTCGAAGTTAAGTGGGCGAGGGGGCATGGGGAGGGAGGGTATCGAGAATGATCATTTTCATCCACCATCATCAGGCAAGACAGAAATTAAATAATTGTTTGCATGGATTAAATGCAGCATTTCTAAGAACTGATAGGGAATAAATTACCAGCCAATATAGATTCCACTGCAAGGAACTGATAAAGAAATGTTGGTCTTGGCACCTCATATTTACTACTTCATTGACACTTTCTGCTTTACCAAAGATTGCGTGTGCAAGGCATGTGGCTGATGTTTTTAAAAGCAAATTAAAGGATAAGTAATTTCAGAGACAGATTGATTTTTAAATATCATCAAGTTTTCTCCTAGTGCAAACTCTACTCGAAGTCAACCAAAGTCACCAAGCTGCAGACTAGTTTGCGGCTGTTCTAGCCACTGACTTTTGAACTGCTATGCTTGATTCACTGACCAGAACAGAATAAAGCATGGTGGTTAACATGCCAGTGAGTGAATGGAAATACAGCTAAAATTGCAACTCAGTAATGTCAATCTCAGCGGAATTATCTAAATTGGAGCAATGGTGTGAAATGTTAAACAAGTTGCATGTAGCCTCAGCTTAGCTCCAAGAACCAAGCAGCTGTGAACTGCAGAGCTGAATGAGCTTTAATCAGAAACAAAATTCATGTACATACACTACTGCCTTTTTTTAACCCCTATAGGAATTTTCAAATCACAGTTCATCCCACTTACAAACACCATCTTTCTCTAAGGTGACTAAAAAACATCATGTCTCTCCTGTAAGAAATTTTGCTCTCTTCTGATTTTATCCAGTATCAGAATGAAGCATGAAATTTAATATTAAAAGTTCCCAGAAATCATTGGATCCAGAAACACAGAACTGCAGAATTTTAGGCAGTCACTAGTCAGGACACGTCTGCACTTCCATGACTGTTACAGGGAGTTGTAGTTCCACATCTCTTGTGTTCACTCTCTTCCCTGCACAGCTTTTTCCCCCAGCCACATCACTTCTTGGTCACAATGCAACACAGAAGTGCTTCCCTATCCACTAACCGGGATTGGGCAGGGTAGACTGTATGTAGGCAGTGACAACAGACACCTCAAAGTTTCACACACACATCAAAAATAGACAGATTGTGCATCACTCTCCATTAAACCCTCCTCCCTCTTCTCATCCCTTCTTGCCCCTGATTTTGTATGGGTTCTGTGAGGACTTCCTCCTAAGGAATGGTGCTTACAAAGGTAAGGATTCATTTATATATATATATGATAGAGTGGTGCTACCTGCTAAAATGTCTTCCAGAACGCCTCTGTGGCATATACATCAGTGTGCTACAACAGCTGTAGGTAAGGCACTGAGGTAGATCATTAGCTCTCAGCTGCCAGGTTCATATGGATTTGCACTGGCTGTGAGCAAGGACAACTGAGATATTGATGAACTGTGTTTCTGTCAAAGACCTCAACCCCAACTTACGGTTTTGTCAAAAAAGGGTCTGCTACAGAAAAAAAAATAAATTAAAAGCACCATTAGCTAAAGGCACAAAAGCACCTGGCTGATGAGGCTGAAGGCAGTTTTGAGATTTGGAGCTGGTTAGCAAAGGCACCCACCTCCTGAGTGCTTATACTCCTGCAAAGCAGTGACAGTGTGTGATGGGTTTGGAGATCCTTAGAGAAGAGCAAGTCTACTGCTACCCATCAGAGATCTTTCTGATAGTATCAGCAACAGAATAAAAGCTCATACACGTCTTGTGTGTGTGTGTGTCCTAAATTATTTTTTTTTTGCATGGCCCTCTAGTACCCTAGGGGGTAGTGCAAAGAGTGGAAGAGAAACCTGCAGCAAGAAACAGACTCTGGATCCTTTGCGGTGATTTCATTGGAAGAAACAGGATCTGAATCTGGAGCTGTTCCAAGGGTCACACATTTCACTAGTAACACAGCACAGGCAGTTACTTTGACTTTGGACTGCTCAAGTCCCACAGTGTTTTATGGGTCAAGTACACAGTTAAGTGAAGCACACTGTTCCACACTCTCCTGAATAGGGTGGGCTCCTGATAAAGAAATTACCTGAGGATGTGGCATATAAACACATTTCTGAGTGGCAAGTCAGGTGTTGAATTTGCAGCACAGCAGCTCCTCAGAAATAGCCCCATGTTTCTAGCCCATGATAAATGCAAGATAGCTTAAAGGGCCTTGCCCAAAGATTTCAGTAGGCTATGGTGACATGTGAAGCTTATCTCATTGTAACTTGCTTACATGCTTTATCCTCACATTAAAACATCTGCCGAGTCTCAAGTTTTACAGTGTTCACACACAGTAATTGCAAAATAAATTCTGCGTGGAAGAAGCCAGTGCTCTACTTCTCAGGGTGGGCTGTTTCCATGCCAAGCTGGAGTCTCAGTCATTTGGGCTCGACATCAAATCCAACCAAACCAAACCAAAATGTCCAAAGGATTTTCTACAATGGGAGCAATAAATTCCCCCACCTTGCCCAATTCCTCTCTTTCTAGGGACTGGCAGAAGCATATCACACATAGTTAGGGAAAATAGGGTGGGGAAACACAAACATGATCACATTTTGCTAAATGTTACTAAAGATAGAAAACAGCAACTTCAAATAGGGATTTAATTCTAAATAAACTAGTTTTCAAGCTTAACTGCTGTCTTGAGGATAAAAGTGTCTGTGAGAGTTGTACTAAAATGTTTGTCTTTCTCTACACAGTAGCTCTGCAGCAAGTGATCACAGATGGTTTGTGGTGGTGAGGAGACCCTGCTCTTACAGCCTGCAGACTTACTGTACTTGCAGAATTCCACCTTAAAAGTAATTGGACGTATCTGCAACTCAGAGAAGGTTTGCTAAGCAATGACACATTGCACTTGGATCTTGAAGCATAACATCTGGAAGCCAAATGTTAGAGGCGATATAAAAGGGCCAGACCAACAAAACCAGCAGGGCATTTCTAAGCCAAGAACATCCTCAGGATGGAACTCGTCCTTTTCTGTGTGTTCCTGCCTCTGGTGACCGTGACATGGGGCCAGTACGGTGGTGACTATTACTACGGTCCCTATAACTATGGAGATAATGATGAATGGGTCAATGTGTACCGGCAGGGTTTCAACTTCCAGTGCCCTCACGGACAGGTGATTGTGGCCGTCAGAAGCGTTTTCAACAAGAAGGAAGGCTCCGACAGACTGTGGAACTATGCTTGCATGCCAGCAGCCCAGAGCCTCGGTGAGCCGACAGAGTGCTGGTGGGAAGAGATCAACAGGGCGGGAACTGAATGGTAGGATACCCTCAAATCATCCCTGGAGGGCGCAGCCCTGATACCCCCCCGTGGAATGTAGGTGCTAATACTGTGGCCAGAGCAATGGAAAAACATGCTCATGCCATCATAACCAGTGGCTTCACTGCCCTGAATGATTGCCTGAGACTCACTAATCATGATGCATGTGTGTGAGGTGATGAACATCACAACTGACTCCTCTGAACAATTTCTTGCTCAAGGGTCTCACTGTGCTTTCAAAATCCTGTATTGTTTGGTCACTCATCCTCAGCTCTAAGTGTCTTGGTCTTGTAATTATTGTTTCATAGATGAGGAAAATGAAGCATGAACCTACAGTGAGGATAAAGTCCCTCTTGAAAGGCCACACATTCAACCAGTGACAAAACCAGGGAACAAATTGTAAAACTCCTCACTCTGTCCTGCTCTTACCACTAGAAAATAATTCTTTTCTGTATTGCACTGGCTTTTCTCTTTGTGTTTTTGTTGCTAAGCTTTTTGGCTTAGGTGCAGTCAAAGGCTGTTTTCTAATCATGCTGATATTACAGAAGCCAAAAATCTACACTAACAAGTGGTGAATGGCACACGTATGCATGATAATGATAGTAGAAGATCATGTTAATTCCCTAATACAGTCACTTTTTGTTAACTAAATGTTACATCTTCCATCAACCTTAGAGGCAAAAGTGATCACATTTTATGGCCACAATAAATTCTGGAAACAGTGTTACATGTTTAGGCAGCACATACCCAGTATTTAATTATCTTCCGATTTTTTTTTCATGAAATATGAACACAGTTTTGAAAAATGAGTTTGAAATATGAGTTTGAAATATTCTTTGTGAAGAATGAAATGAATGCAGGAATATTTTTAAATACTTGAAATAGTTTTATTCCAGAAATTGCAGTGTGATTTTTGTAGATTCCATGTTATATGTGAACAGGTTAGCAATGCAATTTGAAGCTTCTGCTTTTTAAATGATTCAAAATTTTGTTCTGAATTATTCATACTCTTTCATTTACCACATGATACATTCCTATGGCTGATGCAATTGCTGAGGAAAAAAAGACTGACCCTATACTTAATTTTGGAATAAGAACTGAAAAGAAAGGGGTAGTGCTGCAAAACAGGCAGAAAGAAGACACTGTGATTATCTTGGACAGCTTCTTCATTTGTCATACACTGATGCAATTTCAACTTTTTGCAAAGTAATTTTGAATTAGACCTTTCTATTGTTCCAAATAAAGTTATCATTCTCTTTCTAAAAATCTCTGGCAGGCATCACTCTAGTTCATTTCTCACAAACAGGATACTGTGTACATCTATACAGAATGTTTTCTTCTGCTGTCTGACCATGGAGCCATATTCATCAACTTGCTCTGTAAGCTTAGCATGACTACATCCTTAGTGTATTTACCCAAATCTTGTTACCTTCATCTTGTAAAAAAATCCTTCCACTTTCTTGGACCTCTTTCTTGCCTACATTTTTTCCTATTGCCAACCCTGTGTTTTCTCCAAATGAATTTCTTTTCCATTGCCTCTTCAATGTCTTTAATTCTGTTTCACTTTCTTTCCTAGCTTTTGGAGCTATCTTAGTGATTTTTTTCCTATCTCACCTTTCGAGTCCAACATTCTTACAGCTATCTGTCCTCTCTGCATAGATCTCCTTCTTTCTTTCTTCTCCTATTCTGGGGGGACAGAAGAATACACCAAGGTGAATAGGAACACATAGCCCCTTGCAGAGGTGAACTTGTGCTCCTAATTATGTGGGCTGTTTCCACAGGCTGGCTGTGCCTTGTGCTGTTCTGCAGCTGTCTGCACCCCGGGCTGAGCTAGTTGCATCTGCGGTGCTTCATGGAGAGAGGCTTTCTGTAAGCCACCCTGTGTGCTGCTGTGTCCAGACGCTGCTGCCTCAGAATCCAGCAGGCTCATCCCAGACTGGAGTGAAAGTGTGGGCCAGCAGGCAGCCAACCTTGGGTATCCGAGTGCAAACTTAAACCTCAAATTAGTGTGCCAGCACAAATGTAGCCTGTGGGGCCTTTAAAAATCCCACACCTTCTCTTCTCGAAGTCTTACTTTTCATAGCTATCTCTCTTACCTCTCTTTTCCATGTCCAGCTTAGGGCTATTTGGAGACATCCCCAGTTCTAAAGGGATTCACTCAGTAACTAAGTAGGACCACAAATACGAATGACAATCTGCACCACCAGTTCCTTTTTGGTCACCTGTTTCCCTGTTGATATCCTAATGAACCAATCTACTGGTGAGCAACACATCATCCTCACATGAGCTGACAGCAAGCTGCTGGACTCACTAGTCCATTCCCCATCCATGCAGGATGGACTGTAATATTCCTTCTTCAGCTCTTCCCCACAGGGTATTTCTTCTTACTTTGCACATCACATCCAGAGAGATTCAATGGTTTGTACCACCAAAGCTGCCAAGTTTTCCCTAAAATTTAAGCTGAGTTTCCTATGCTGTAATTGAGGCTTTTTATTCCTTGCCCTGCCTTCGTGCATAATGAGAACAAGCACACTGCGTCCTTTGTAAAATCTCTTTAGCTTATTAACAGGTATTGGTTCTGCCTTTCCCTCACCCACGCACCTTCACCCATGGTTTTGCTTTCAGACTGAACATGTCTCCATCCTTCCAGTTTTCCTCTGGAAGTTTTATGTTCCAACACTCCTAATCAAGTGCTAATCATACATACAGCTCTCTGAAGTCCCTCCAGTTTCTCAGCCATGTCCCAGAAAATTCAGTCTGGCAGAAACACTAGAAAATGACCTGAAAAATTATGTTTATAGCATTTCACAAATCACCATTCCTGACAGCTGTGCAGCTGCACAACAGAGACAAACCCAAGAGAGGTTTCTTTAGAAAACAAACAAACCAAAACCAAACAACAACAACAACAACAAAAAAGAGAGAGAGAAAAGTTTTACAGAGAAAATTAAGTGGAAATATAAAGCAGAGAGAAGAAAGAGTCTCCAAGTCATTATTTTCTTTGGCCATTAGCACGGGGCAGTGAAGGCAGAAATAGATGTGGGGAGCATAGGGATAGGAGAGCTGGGGGGCTGAGGGCAGAAGGAAAGCACTGACAGAGCTGGTTTAGGTAAGTTTGCTTCCTACACTAACACAAGGTATTATATGGAATTCTAGGATTAAACCTAAAAGACTTTGCATCTTACAGATATGAAAATCATTATTCAACAGAAAGAGGACATGACATCAATCCCCATTAGCCTTCTAATCATGATGCCTAGTTTATGACCTCTGCCCCTCAGGGTCAATGGAGGGAATCAGGTACTCTAAAAGCTGCTCTCTGGGGCACCCCACCCCTCTGCAGAAGCAGACTGGTAAAGACCAATCACCATTGACAGTTGCCTAGAATTACCTGCTGGCATTTCAGAAGACATCTAACTATAGGTGCTTCACTTATTAAATGCATCCCTGAAGTTAAGCATATATGTATATGCCCTTCTGAAGAGAATATGTTCTTTTGTGTTTTGCTGAATGGACAGGAGAAACCTGTGAACATGTTACAAAACTTCTTTGTTGCCTTGCCTTCCCTTTTGATATGGAGGAGAAAGAAACTCATCGCTGACTCTTAAATGAAAGAAAAAGATAATTGCAGATGATCGGGTTGTCTTTGTCATGTGGAAGTCACTACAATACATCTCACCACCCCACAACAGATAGTGGAGACTTGTCACAAAGTGGCTATTGGAGACTGGTATGGCCTAATCACACACTGAAAATTTGTTCCCTTCATCTGAGTCCAGCATTTCAAGTGCCCTGAGACTACCTTCAGCCACTTACTTCTCCCCAGTTATCTGTAACAGACTGACTGTTAAATTAGCTTTCATCGTCTGACTAACCAAACTACACAGAGGAGGACATTCCACAAAAATAACTTAGGAGACCAGAACAGCGCCTGCCCTCCAAAGCTGTACCAAGAGGAAATTAAGTTTTGGATATTGAAAGTAACAGGGTTGATTTTTTTTTTAGTGAAATAACTCCAGGAAAACAGTGTATCTAATATTTCATTTAAAAATGTCTCCCACTGTCTAACTGTGGTTTTACTGGCTGCGTGATGCTACCTCTCTCCTTATGCACTCCAGGAAGGACTGCAGATGAAAATATGCAGTGCTGTTTCTACTGGGTCAGTTTGTCACGTCTGACATCATCTCCACAATACATAGATACCTTCTGCTGTGACGGGCTCTAGAGAAACAGCTTTAAAGTAATTAATGATGCAAGTTTTACAGGGGCCATCTGCTCTATAGCAAAACAGTAGGAGTTATCTGAAGTACCTGGAATGACACTCTCAGGTTACCCTGTTATAAGGAACAAACTGCCACTAATGCAGCATGATGCAGTGACTATGGAGCTGTGTCAGACTGCACATTTCCAAAGAGCATCAGGGAGTGCTACCTGGTCAGTGTGGCAGGGGCTCAATGCAGGCTCTAACAGGACCACTTACTGCATCTTGCCTGCTCAGGCTAATTCTTGACATATCTGAGGGACAAAGGGCCTCCGAGACAGGTTTACAACACAGCACCAGCATTAGATGGGGCAGAGCAGTCTGAGGCTTTGTCTAGCAAAAAGCAAAAATAGCATGTGGGCATAATTATGAAGTGTCACAACTGGTGCCGTTGCTCAAAACAATTATACTGTTGCAAGTAATATTGGTCTTCAACCTGGCAGGCAACTTGTGAGTCAATGAGGTACACACTTTCTCACCGACCAAGGCACAAACTGTATCAAAGTTTGCAAATGATATGGCACAATTTAAGTGGATCTGTAGGGTGAAACTTTTTATGTATGGACTCAAAACCCACATATACATTTTAAATGTGTTTGTTTCAAACCAGTTCTGGTTTGGGCTCACAGATAAAGGATCATTGGTGAACAAGTAAATGAGTCATGACCTGAACTAATCAGGTAACATGGATGCACACTTTGCTTGCCACGACAGAACTCAGCTGTCAACACCCATTAACCAAGTCAGACGAAGACAAGAGGCTTTCCACAGCAACTGCAGCAGGACGTGGAACTCTCTGCTAACACATCCCTGTTACTACACAAAACTCCATCCAAAGTAAAGCTGTATATTTTACTTACATTCTATCAAACACTGCAGCCATTTCCAACAGAAGCAAATAAGGGAAGGGAAGGGCAACTTAACATTCAACTGCACCTAACCCTCGCCACCACCAGTCTTCCCACTCCGATGTCTACCAGCCAGCTCACCTCCTCTTCTCCCAGTACCAGATCCAAAAGGCAACTCTTCATGCATCACAATCTGAGCCAACTAGAAAAACAAAACAACATATCCGTTGCAAGTTTAATCCCACACAGTCCCAGCTGGTTTCTCATGCTCTTCCGCATTCACCTAAGATGTATCTTCCTTTGTTCTTAGCAATGTCAGGATTTTGTGAGTAAAGAGAACCCAGTGACTTTAATTCTGAATGCTGAATTATCCTGTATATCAGAAGTGCTACAGAGTAGGTCTAGTGAAAAAAGGCAATTTTTTTTACTTAGCCATAAACCAACACTTTTATTCACAACCCTGGTTTGCAGGATTTTCTGTGACAGGACTAGTGAATTCAACAGAGAAGGAAGAAATTCATATTAACTACAGTTTTCAGATTAATGGATACACTATCTGACTAAAAACGTGTGTGGGGAGGGTTTGTTTGTTTCTCCTGAAAAATTACATTCTGCCTGTAAGAAAGAGGCCAGCTAGGAAAACGAAACAGAAGAAAAGATTTTCTATGAGCTAACAAGTAAGCACTCCAATTTCTGAGAGCATCTCTCAATTTTTGAATTAGAGAATTAGAAAGATTGGGGTGGAATCTTATGTTATCTCAGAGCTAAAGAAAAGTACTTCAACATCACTATTACCTTTCTTTTGCTGAACCCATTATTGCTCTTGAATAACAGATTGCAGGACTTTGTGTGAGACAGAAGTAGAGAGGGAGAAATGAACATGAACATAGAAGTATATCTTAAATTTTACCTTGAATGCTTTTAAAATACAATGGCAATGTAATTATAAGACATGACTTATGTCGAGTTATACTCTCCAAGAAGCTAATTTTTAAGGCAATTCCAAATATGTGTTTTAAAAAAAACTTTTCATGAGAAGATAGAATCAGGATCAAAAATAACCAAACCTTCATAAATGTTGGGCCCCAAATATGTACTCATATAAACATAGGAGTCTTATGTTAGCTAACATCTCTCTCAAAATAAATCTTTCCATCAAAACTGGACTGTATTAGTCGAGGTGTCAAGAAAATAAAAAATGTTGTAGGACAAAGAGAATGGGACAGAGAGCAGACCTTCACAGAATGAATGCAAGAAGGAGGGGAGAGAAAGAGAGAAGGAAGAACCTCCCACAAAGATAAGCATAGGCAGGAATATCACATGCTGATCAGTGGGGATGAGAAATTGCAGGGCAATGCTGAGCCTCTGAGAGGAAGTGCAAAGGACAAGGAGGTGTTAAATGCTCCAATTACTGCACCTATGAAAAAGAGCTAGAAAATCTCCCAGGGGCACAAAAACCTAAGCAGTGGAAATGCATTTAACTGAGAAGGGGAAGAAGCTGAAGATGATGAAAGGATTCAGGTTTGGTTCTACTTTACACAGACTAATGTTCATTTTGCAACAGGTATAACCACTCCTTGTATTTCTGTGTATCAACCTTTCTTCCATCAGGATAACACCAATCATCTGCAGCTATCCAATATGTTTACACAGACTTAGCCATATGTTCCCATGGCCCATGTGCCAAAAAACAGAGCAACTTCCTATCAAAGTCCTGCTGAAATCCTCTGAGTGAGAGCCAAACTGCCATACTTGGTGTGATACCATAGCAACTCCGAGTCCCCATCATTGCTTAACTCTAAAGGTCCTCAAAAGACTCTCACAAAGTGCAGCAAGTCTGTGTGGCCCCAGCAATGTGGGAGATGTAGGGATACAAACAAATGTAAATAATACTCTTGTCTGAGCAACTGAACACAGTGAAAGGAACGTACAGAAGAGACCCATGGCTCAAAGCTGTAAGCTTAATATTAGGCAGAGGAATTCATCCCTGAAGTGGTCAAAATCAATGAGCTTTTCAGGTTTTGCACACAGACGCTTTAGCCTCATGTTTTGCGAGCACTAACACTTGTATGCACAAGTGCATGACTTTCCAAACACCAAACTCTGCTACTCAATATGTTTTCCTTCTGGGAGCTCTCGTTGTTAAAATAAACTATGAGGTAATTGTGAAACTAGGGGAGATTTTCGGTATTTTATTAATCAAAAGTTATTCCTGAAAGTGTCTTGGATATATCAATCAATGTATTTGGTTTTATGATACCACAGGGAAGGTTGGCCACAGATCTAGGCTGACAGTTTTCCCCAGTGAAAGAAGAAGAAAGAAAAGAAAAGGAAAGAAAGTGAATTCCTGTAATTTTCTCCAATAGGGAAACAGTGAGGTTAGCAGGGTGCTTAAGAGAATGCACACTCCATAGCTGGGTTATTGCTCTCCTTGACTGTAGTCTCCAAGAAGCAAGCTATTCAACCTGATCATCGGTTAAATTACTTTGTGTGTCAGTGTCCACATGCCTGTAGGGTGTGCAGAAAGAGAAGGATATTCCTGCATGCTTAGAAACCATGTCTATTCTACTTGAAGGTAGCGATTGACATGTATGGCAGAATTCCTGATCACTCAGAAAGCACAAAGCAGTGGATTTTTCATTCAAAAATCCATCCATAAAATTTATGTGAGTCTTATAATCTCATAACATCTGAGTCTTTCTTTTCCTCACGTGACTGTTATCGAATCACGATTTCATCACACGCCTATTATGTTTTAGTTAAGATTGCCTTCTCCTGGAGACAATTGAGAAAGATATAAACTGCTGAACTTATAAGAGTTTCTAAGGTTTCTCTTTTGTAGAGAAGAGTTGAAAAAAATTACTCCAGTGAACTCCAAATGCTCAAATATCAACAGTCAAAAGTATTAATGGACTACTGTGAAGTCAACCTCATGATTCCTAACCAGTTGAGAATGTCAACACCAGAACAATCTTGACTGATTAGCATACTGGAATGATTAAAATACTTTAAAACAGTTTAAATATCTTTAAGTGCAACATAAATGTTCAGACATTAACTAAGTACTGCTGCTTTCTTATACAAAATGGTTACTCAATACACAGCAAGTGCATACAGGGGCTTTCAATGCAAAGCCAAAGCCTTAGCTTCCACCCTGAACTAAAAACTTTAATGCTCTTTTCAGAAATGCTTGAATCTATCAGGGAATCTAATAACATGTTTTCCTTGTGTGTTCTCTTCTTTCTCCTCTTTATCAGGTATCAAACCTGCTCAAACAATGGGTTGGTGGCTGGTTTCCAGAGTCAGTATTTTCCATCTGTGCTTGACCGTGAATGGCAATTTTATTGCTGCCGCTACAGCCGGAGATGCCCATATTCCTGCTGGTGAGTTCAAGGAGAAACCAAACACCCAAACACATTAGCCTCTTTTCTCCAGCAGTCCCTATAAATGTCTTTGGCCACTTGTCCCATCGAAAATCTTGTCTGAGAAAAAAAGTTAAATGTGTTTATGAGGCTAAGCAAATTATTTCCAGTCTGGTAACAGGATTCTTGAGGACCCATGGCTAAGGGAAGAGAATGAGGGCACAGTTACACTGAACAGATCTGGGTAGCAGCAGCAGCCTAGCTCTGCTGGAAACCATGACAGAAGTCTCCAAAGTGGAACAGCATTTCAGAGGTGGTGATACAGCTCCTACTGTAAATCCAGCACATTTACAGGAATAGGAGCATCTCTGTGTTATGCAGTTGTGTCACTGGAGTGAATTTATTGACAGTTACCTCAGAAAAAGTAGCCTCTGGCTGGCAACTTGGGATTTTTGTATTTGTAGAGCAGACAGCTTGCTTCCTCTCTCAAGGTTGTTTGAAGACCAAAGTCAAAATGAGCTACTGATCATAGTCCAACAAAAAAAAATAAAAATGAGGTGGCCTCACCTCAACACAGTGTAACAACTGATGCTGGCAACCTCACAGAGGCTATGGAAAAATGAGCTATACATCCTGAGCTTCCCTGTGTCCCCAGGTGTGGTTTCTCTAAATTGAGAAAGAAACTCAGTAGTAAACTGTAAAGACTGTGAGTAGACTCAGAGAAAGCTCCTATTGCTCCTGTCTGTTCTGTGTAACAAAACTCATGATTTCATGCTCCAGGGCTATTAATCTAGCTATTTTCAATGATACAAAGAATAACCTGCCTGCACTTAGAAAAATAAATAAGAAAACAGGGGGGAAAGTCTGCTTTAATCTCTATTTCCACAAATTAACTTTGAAGTAAACTTCACATTGAGATACAGATACATACAAGCTACTAGCCTGTCTTGACACTTCCATGTCCATTCTCACCAGGACAATCTCTCATACGGTTTTTTCTACCTAAGAGCTTTCTTTGACCTTACTCTCTTGAAATGCCTCCTTGCAATGTATTACTTCAAATTTCTTTCAAGCTTTCACTTTGGTGTCAGCAAGGTAGATAGAAGATCTTTCTACAAACAGCTTATCCAAATTAGGATTTTATGATCTGGATGTACAAACATCTGTCTGGGTAAAAAAATGGTGGTTTAGCAGGGTCAGAGGGTAGTGGTTAAAGGGTGATACCTGCCTGAGTGCCCATTATGAGAAGAGCCCATTATGAGAAGAGCACAGTAATGGTCTATCCTGGGACCCATCCCGTTTAACATCTTTATCAATAACCTTCAGCAGGCAACAGAGCACACTCTTGACAAGTCTGCACATGACACTAAACTAGGGGGAACAGCTGATATGCTTTAGGGCACATCTGCTGTTCAGAGGGGGATATAAAGAAAACCTTTTCCTCTATGAGGAAAGTGAGAGAGCAGATCAGGTTGCCCAGTTAGGCTGTGCAAGCTCTGTCCTTGGAGGTTTTCAAGATTTGACTGAATAAAACCCTGAGCAGCCCAGTCTGTTGACCTTGCTTTGAGCAGGGTACCAGAGGCCTATTGAGGTCATAGAACTGTCAGTGTTGGAAGGGACTTTAAAGATCACTTAGCTCCAACCCCCCTACCATGGGCAGGGACACCTCCCACTAGATCAGGTTGCTCAGAGCCCCATCCAGATTGCCCTTAAAAGCTTCCAGGAATGGGGCTTCCACCACCTCTCTGGGCAACCTGTGCCAGTGTCTCACCACCCTCATGGTGGAGAAATTCTTCCTAATGTCTGACCTGAATCAACCTCTCTCTAGTTTTAATCCATTCCTTCCAGTCCTATCACTGCCT
>JANHFX010001303.1:20031-43357 GCA_027560015.1 Chloroceryle amazona
CATGAGGTTGGCATGGGCCCACCTCTCCAGCCTGTCAAGGTCCCTCTGGATGGCATCCCTTCCCTCCAGCATGTCAGTCAGTCATCTCCTGCCTCTTGTCTGCTGGGAATAGTTTATTTTCTGTTTTATTGCCTTTACCTCACCTGGACAGCATTTGGGAGAGTGCTAGTTGTTATCCTAACATATAAACAACATGTAGTTGTGGTAGTGCAAAATAGCATGTTTTGTACCCACTTATACTACCACAGATGTGGCTCATCTGAATTGTTAAACTTCATTATACAATGACTAAAATTCCCATTCCCTATGCCCAGGAGATTTCACTAACAACTTTCCTTCTACTGGCATTTCTAAGTTATTGTCACAAAACCTTGTTCACACATCACACTTCTGGTCTGTATCGTGCACTCTGTTTAAGATGCATTTGACAGAGAGAATGTGTTTTCCAAACAATCTGCAAAGCAGTTCTGGGCTACTATGGGTAGGATCTCAAAATGTACATGGATATAAAACACAATAAAAATGTGTGTGCATATACAGTATCATTATTTATTACAGTTTCTACCCCAAGCTATAATGGTATTTATTCTGTTCCAGAAACTAGCTGTCAATAAACTATCTGTGGAAAAATGGCTATTAACATGCTGCTGACTCCTGTTTCTTAGTTGAAGTAGCTTGATTTCATGCAAAGGCATCTATTAGCATATTGCTACGTGGAAATCCAGGAAAATATATAATGACAGCAGTTCTTCATGGATCATGGATGACACATAGGAAAATCCATATCCAAAGACAAGCCACACTGCAGAATTTCTTATCAGCCTTGAACTTTAATGTGCAATGAATCCTTCATTATAAAACCAAATAGGGGCAGAAAGGCATTTTTAAGAAAACTGACGACACTGAAACATAACAAAACTCTATTTTAAATTAGCTCTCACCTCACATATTTGATCCCTTCATCTTCCAGTTGTCTCTGTACAAGGCTGTCTGGCAAATATAAAAGCTACAAGGCAATTGATCCTTCTGCATGGTTCCTCTTGGCTCTTCTTCAGGACTACATTCCTCCTGAAGCAAGCTGGTTTTCCCTACAATGAATAAAGACAGTTTTTTTCCCCTGTATATGTCATGCAAATGGTTTGTTAGAACCTGACCTGTTTTTTACAGCTTAAACATTTCTGCATTTCAATCCTGCTCATACTTACTGGAATATCTTTTATGACATCATCATGCTCAATGAAACCCACACTTAAACATTATGCTTAACTTAAGAACATGGTTAAAGACAAATACATGCTAAGGACTTTGCTTCGTAGCATGTATAACCTTAACCTTAGACCCCAGTATTTCTGTTTCACAGCTTGTCTTCTCACCATTAACTCCCAGTTTACCTGTACAGTAAGCCCATATCAAAAATAAATACACTAATCTTTTACAGTCCTATAGTTTTGCACTTGCTATTTTTAATTTTTGTTACAAGTACTTTGCCTCCTTTCTCACCATGCCAAGTCTTGTCATGGATTCTGCACATTTCTACCATACTGAAAATAATTAACATTCCTCACAGGAGGCAGAAAAGCTCCCTTTATTTTACCTGGCTAGGGAATGCTACCACAGTAAAATAAACTGTGTGCTTATTTGAATCATAAAGGAAGCAAATCTATCTCAGATGCAGAAACAGTGTTATTAAGTAGACTCATTAGAGCTCAGGTTTTAATCTTTGCCAGGAAATTGAAAGCTTGACTCCATGCTCTCAAAAGCAAACATTTGTCACAGAGCAGCCCCAAATCTGAACAGATTGTTTATCATTGTTTCTTCCCTCCAAACAACCAGCAGTCCAAGTCCCAGAAGGTCTGTCTGGAGCTGTGGCTGTTCTCTGTCATGGTGACATTGTCCAGGCAACAACTACATTTTCCAGGAGTTATGGAGCTTAAAGAACTTATTCATTTTCTTGACTCAATCTGCCACCAAAGCCATACTGAAACCAATGAGATCCTATGCAGGTTTCTCACAGATTACCAACAGCAGAGATACAAATCTAAGAGGTGAACTCAGAATAGATTTGGTGGAAACATGCATTTCTGGGCAACTCACTTCTCATCCCCTCATTTTTTTTTAGTTTGTTTTGAAGGTATTTAACTGTTTGGGGTTTTTTTTTCATATCCCAGCAAATACAGGCTTCAAATAGAGTTCACCCTCTGGGACTGTCTTCCAGAGACACCTTAGGAGAAACACATTTGCCTAACATTGAAAAGTTGGCTAATGTTATTTCAGACATCTCTTGAGGAGCAAGCATAAGGTGCCCTGAGCTTTCTGCTGCTGCTTGTATGTGTATTGCACTAGCACATGTAGGCCTCCAAGAATAACTGTGACCCCACTGTGTTGGCCTCGTGGCTCCTCAGCCCTGTGAGTTATTCCCACTACAACAAAGTGGGAATAGAAGGACAATGATGTGTCTAGGTGAATCTATGATCTCAGAGCCTGAAGCCTGACTCCATCCCAAAAAGCACACAACACAGCCACATGAAAAAAACTGCTCAACTGTAGAGCAGCACCAGAACACATTTAGTTCCCTGGCAGCCCAGCAATCAGGGATCTATACTGGGATTATTGGCAGGAATATCTGTAGACAGTTTACTAAGAACTTCTTTGGCTTTTAGGCATAGTACACTTTTTAAAATGGGATGACTGAAGTCTTCCAGCTGGAGAAAGGATTGAAATTTATTAAAGAGGGATATAATTCCCATGGTCACTGAATGTAACATGCAGCTCCTTAAAGTAAATTCTCCTTTAGGAGAGCCATTTTCTTGAAGCACTTGTAAATAACATACGAAACAGTAAAGTCATTCAGGAGACACTCCTTGCCCTCCAAGGTCAGAAAGTTAATGTCCAAGCTTGTGTTTTCCCCTTGAAATGGAACAGCTCCTTCTTTTGGCTGCAGCATTATTAGAGGAAGCATTCAGCAGCAAAGAGGAAAAATGAAGGTTGAAAATGAGCCATTCATCCTGTCAGCACTGTAGTTGCACAAGAAGTGAAAAGTGTAAGGTGCTCTAAAACAACGTACTTACTAGCAGGGATCAAGTGTATTCAGCAGTTCAAGAAGGAAACCATGAGCTCTACCACTGATTGTGTGTATGATTATCTGGTATTTTTAAATACTTCTTTATTTTGTCTGCTCAATATCTGAAGGCAAAGCATGCCCACGCTTCCCATTTACTTCCCTAAGGGGCAGACTGTACAATACTAATAAGGTCATTGGTGAGAATCAATCTTCTTATTGGTAAAAATGAGACTCACAACAACTATTTCTGAAGTGAATCATTAAAAGAATGCTCGGGATCACTGTAGATTAGTACAAACATTCTTCTCAGTGTTAAACACATAATTCAGTGTTTTCTATTAAGCTCTAACACAGTAATTCTTCACCATGGAAAATAAACAACATTACTAGTTTCAGACTAAAATAATAACAACAGTAATCCCATTAAAGACTGAATACCTTTTTTCAATATGTGTCCTACCCTGAGCAAGATTTATAGGATTATAATAAAGTGCATTAGAAAAAACATGGGGATGGGTGGGGTGATGCAAAGCAAGCAGAAGATAAACCATCCCACGTCAACTTTGTGCCAGCTAAAAATGTCATTATGAAAATATCTTTTTCTGTCAGGTTTTCCTGCTCTCCCCCACTCATGCCACATTACTTACATGCCTTCTTACAAGGTTTTCTTTCCCAGTCTTCAGCATAGAATTACTTGCTTTCTCCTCTCTCAGCAATGCCCCTAGTGCTCCAAACATCATACACCTGTTAATAACCTGAAGGGGATTTGCAAAGCCTAAACAGAATTCTTCTGTTTTCCGTATTAATTTGTGAAAATAGGTCATATGGATTGAAAAGATTACCATGTGCTAAAGGTCTCACATTACTCTTTCCTACCCTACGAGTCCTTCCACAAACCTTACACCTCTGTGCATATCTAGGTTTAGTAAAAAGTCCCGCTAAATGTACCCTGCTTGCTCCTACAGAGATCCTCTGCCTCCTTGGGGTTAGTTTGGCATCCAGTAGCAAGGGAGGTTCTCCTCCCCCTCTACTCTGCACTAGTGAGACCTCACCCACAGTATTGCATCGAGTTCTGGGCTCCTCAGTTCAAGAGGGACAGTGATCTACTTGAGAGAGTCCAACAGAGGGCTATGAGGATGATGAAGGGACTGGAACACAGGCCTCACAGGGGAAGGCTGAGAGATCTGGCGCCTTTTAGTCTGGAGAGGAGACTGAGAGGGGATCTAATTAATGTCTATAGATACGTAAGGGCTGGGTGTCAAGAAGGCAGGGACAACCTCTTTTCACTCGTGCATTGTGATAGGATGAGGGGCAATGGATTCAAGACTGAGCACAGGAAGTTCCACCTCAACATGAGGAAGAACTTCTTTGCTGTAAGGGTCACAGAGCACTGGAACAGACTTCCAACAGAGGTTGTGGAGTCTCTCTCTCTGGAGACTTTCAAGACCTGCCTGGATGCATTTCTGAGTGATCTGCTCTAGTTTTGTCCTGCTCTGGCAGGGGGGTTGGACTCAATGATCTTTGGAGGTGCTTTCCAACCCCTAACAGTCTGTGATTCTGTGATATTACTCAGTGCCCATATCCCATGATCTGTGTAAAACAGGTCTTCTCACAGGTACTTTTCAAGCCTCTTTTCTAGGCCTTCTCTCATGTACCCTCTCAGACACCACAGGCACCACAGCTTGGTTGTAGAGGCCTTAGATCACTCCAAACAGCAGCAGCAACTTTGTCTGAGTATTTGGCAATTCCCAAACTTCTCACTGCTTTCCTAACCCAGTTCTCTTTCCTAAGATGTCAATGCCAGAAGGTCTTACAGGGCCTTCATGCACGTTGCTGTGGATGGCTCTTCCCAAATGGGTCTTGCTCTTAGGCTTGGACTCCTTGGGAGACCAGATTCCTGTGGGCAGGAAAACCTCACCAACTAGGGCAAGGAGTGTCTCTCACTTGTTTCAAGACTCCCCACAGGTATAAACCTTAAATTGCCACATGTGGCACACGTTTGTAAATAACTTACCTGTCTGTAGGGCCTTGGTAGGTGATTCACAGTTGACATGCAGTTGATATGCATTAGAGAGTAAAACAATGTTTTCATTTAAGCCCTTGATAATAAGGTTACACATCAAGCTACAACAAATGCTCAGGGAACCACTGTCCTGTGCCATGCAGACCATTTTGAGAATACCCTTAATGGCTAAGTTAAATGACTTTTCTCCCCTCCACAATGAGAAAACCACCTACTGAACATCCCTATGCATTAAACACTAGAGCATCTCTCAGTGCAGATACATTTTGTGCAACTCAAGCCCAGGATTCCAAAACCAGTTATAATAGAGAAGGGTTGGGTCACACCACATAGCCCTGCTATATGGACAACCAATTGTATTTCCTTCTAAAGGAGACAGTGTAATCCAGATGACCTTGAGATGCGTGGGCTTAAGGGAACAGTTTCATAAATGAGTATAGCAAACATCAAAGAGAACTGAATTAGACAGACCGACCACACAGACCCAAGTGAACTTGAACATTGCTGTCATCATGCTATTTATAATTTTTCTCTCCAGAACAAAAGGAGTCAGTAGGCATCTATGTAACAAGACAAGCTTCAGAGCAGCTCAATTCCCAAAATCATTTACTTTTGGTAATTGCCTATATTTGCTTTTCAAACAATTCTTAGCTGAGGAGCCTTAAGAGGCTAAATGGTAATGTGGAGAAGTTAGGAGAGAGGGAGGGGGAGATAATGTCAGGCAAAAAGAAAAGAGAGGGAAGCTAAATGAAGGCTTCCTACTGCATCCATCCACTTCAGAATAACACTGCCTGCTTCTGAGAAAGGTTTGTGAGACCCTTCACAGTAATTCAGGAGCTTGTCATTAGATTTACTTTTCAACTGAAAGGCACATGAAACAAGTTCAGAGAGCTGACTCTCAGTTATGTCTCTTAGTAGAGCTGAAAGCAGCTTTTTAACCTTGTGTTTTGCAAAGTCTTGGCTGCCCAGCACATAGTGATGGTCAAGATTACAAAATATTTTCCCTGCTGAATGCCAAACAGATGTTATATGTGTTATGAAACACATTTGGTGGAACATATATAAACACATTTTAGTGTTTTCTGATAATAATAGCCCCAAAAAGCCCCCAAGCCTGGGGGAATGTAAAATGAAATCCTGGTCCATAGCTGGTCTTCATGCCACATTTAAAAAACCTGCTAAGACCCAGGAATCTTTGAAGATGTGTTATCAGACACTCAGGCTCCAAATTAGTAAGCTAAATACAGGGACTCTCCTCTAGCAGAGGGAGCAGCTGCATTATTAAACTTTCTTACCCTCCAAAGCAGGGTGTCCACATTCTGACTGTTAGGACTGGTACCTACCATGTGCTAGGTCACAAACTGTCTCTGAGGTATCTGCTGAGCCTGTTCTAGTTGATCTGGGCTAAAACTGTCCCAGGGATTGTTCTAATAGTTTACATGTGTAGGCAATTGAGTTATTATGCCCAGAAACATCCTCTGGTGTTGTTTAATTTACTAGCATAGACATAGCCCCAGTTTCTCTTGGCCAATGGATCTGAATCCAGAAATACTCTCAAGTTCCCAGATTCAGATCCATGGCTACACTGATGGGAGACTTGTGCATGCAAACAAGTTATCCCCCAGGCTCTGATTTCTGTGGAAAGAAAATGGATAAAATACAGAACAGGTAGCAGAGGTGAGGCTCTGTGACCTCTATCTCTGTTTTACTCTAGCTCTCATTACAGCTCTGGGCATGGAGTACAAGGCCCTGAAAGCAAATCTTTGCAAACTCAGGAGCTCTCAACAAGTTGGCTACACCAAGGGATTAGCTTATGTTCAGGCCAAGATGCTTCTATGGGGACATAGAGCTGTATTACAGATTCAAGTTACTGGCAGTCTAAGTAAAAGAGTATTCAGATCAGAACTGTAAACTGTCCGACACTGACAAATAAACATATATTTGGGAACACAAGGGGAGATGTCCTGAAAGCAAAAATGGTAACATCAGCCTTCAGTCAAAATAACAAATTACAAAATCTTTAGTCTAGGAAAAACCACCAACTAACTGGTGAGACGCCATGAGAAACAGCTTTTTGTAACATTTGTATTTATTTTCTGCGTCTGCGTCAGAGCCAGTTCCCATAAAATCCATAGTGGGCTCATTTTGGAATTTTCATGGGAGCTGGACTGAAAACTTTGGCTCTAATTTTTATACTTGCAGACACTGATAACTGCATTTATCCATCCCAACAATTGCCAGTGTACATGGTTTCTTCTGTCTCAGTGTGCAGCAGTTGCCTGCTCAACCTATGGAATACTGCTGTTCATATCTTATCAATGGCACAGCACTGCAAGGGCTCTGCCAATCCATGGGTCTGTGGTCAGAGCTCTGTAGACACTGTGACCAGGTCTGGTCTTCTACTTCCCAAACACTCTTGGCCATGGGTGTTCTTATACTACAACCTGCAATCAGTCTGATGATTGCCACGGCCGAAGGACAGGAAGCACAGGAATGAGATACGTTCAAAGAAGTTGACTGTTGAGTCTTAGAGATCTTAAAAGGCCACGTGAGTTTCACAGTCTCAATTTTCATATGTCAAGGAATAGTGGTTTTTTAGGAATGATGTTCCAACCAAATGATGATTTTCTTTCATATTCAAAAGCTGAAAATAGCCACATCTGCTTTACAAAGAAGATGTAAACAGCATAAGAACAGGGTAAGCAAAGTGATCAAAAATACATTTCAAATATACAGAGAGTGGTGGCAATTTCAGAGGATTTTTTGTTATAGCAAGTGGCTCTAGGAGAAAGCAGCCTAATTCCACAGTCCCTCAATTTTCAGGTAAACTTTCTGAGTACTCTAACAGTTATTGGTTTGGGCTCCAAATACTCCTAAAGGATCTAATTTTAAAGACTTAGCATCATCCCAATAATTATACTCCTAGTAAGTCAAATATTTAAGCTTGTGCTCAAACCTCGCTGATTTAAGAAAATGTAAACATGCACATGAGTGCTTGCCTAGGATGTGCTAGGATCACCTTCAAGCATCACTCAAATACTGCTGCTGAGCTGAATTAAGTCAGAAAAACAGTCTTTAGGATTTTTGTAAATGCATCTTAACCCTGTTTGTCTCAATAGCAGTTGAGCTGTTCATTTCCACAGGGACAGCATCTCCCTTACAGGGAACCTGGTTCTTCCTTGTGCCTTTTTGGAGTAAAGCTGACATACTTCCACTAGCAACTCCCACGTAAAATGGTGTAATACAAGGAGAGACTGAGAGCCAGTTTCCCATTCCTGACCTCTAACATAATGTTGACATAAAGTACTGGTCAAGATCCCAGTCCCTTCCTGCATCTGTTCATTATCTGTAAACCCAAGTACAGTATTACTTGCCTGTTTCCAGGGAAGCAGTAACCATAATTTGATTAAGAAGTGCAAAATCATTTTGAGCTTCCTGCATAAAATAAAAAGCATGAGTATGGTCCAGGCCCATATTTTTACATTATAAACTAGGATGAAAGGGGAAAAAAAAAGAGGAATGGAATAATTGCTACATTCATTTAATATAATTCATAAATGGATAAATGCTCGTAGTTATTTGACTTGGCAACATTTACAGCACTCTACAGCAGCAAACCAGACTCACAAGAGGCCAGAGCAAATCCCTGCAATAAAGATGTAAATAGTAGACAAGCTTCACATTCTTGTTCAGGCTGCTTTTATCCCAGAGCTGTAGAAGTATATACATTTAATATTCTAACTTGCTCTTAACAATTCTAAACTTACTGAAATTTATTCAGATAGCTACACAAATTAGTTGTGTAGAAGAGAAAGGTAGTCTCATAGGTGAGAATGCATCCTGTGGTTCTGTTAAGAAAAAAGAACTTTCAAAGAAGGAGGAAAAATCTACTATTTGAGTTGCATTTAACCAGCTAGACTTTTGCATATGATGGTAAATTATATTATAAATTATATTATCTTATTTTTCCTAATGTAAAGGTTAACAACAGAATATCCAGGACACTACGGAGAAGATATGGACATGATGATGTACACTTATGACTACTACATCCGTGGAGCGACCACAACTTTCTCTGCTGTAGACAGGTTTGCTTTTCATCTGTTTCATTAGAAATTAAAAAAAAAATAAAATTCCTTCCTTTTCTTTTTCCCCCAAACAGTCCATGGCTACAAATCATCTGCTGTGGTACTCAGCATCAGGCTAGTACTTCTGAGGACAAAAGCTGACAGTGTATGTGGCTAATTGTCCAGGATGGTGTATCAGAAATAGGCATCTTCATGGACAGCGGACATCAGATGGACATGGATTGTTTGCCATGTCCATCTGAGCAGTGAAAAATATAACAGTCGTGGGTCTGGCCAAATTTGAGCTCCACAAAGTGGTGAACAAAGCTTCACCTACTTCTAGATGGAAGATCTATCATGTCACTGAGGAAAAACTCAGCCTGAACACCCTGCCCTATCACAGGATGAGGGACTAATTTTTGCCCACTTTTCTTTGCAGAGAAGTGGGGAATCTGCCAGCATGCAATGGTAAGACCATCCAAACAGCAATGTGAATGCTGTGAACTGCCTAAACCATTGCAAGACAATTTTAACAGATTTGAGGCCACACCGGGAATTAAGGCAGTGCTGTGCATATTGATTCCTTTCCAGAAAATGAGTTAACTATTTTTTCTTGATCAGTCTTGGTCATTATTTGACATTTGTTAATCCTCCTGAGTGAGGCCCTATGGCTAGTGAAGTTGCAGTCATGCAAATGGATTCATAATTACTCTGCTCAGTTTAAAAGAAGTGTCTCTCCTCTTTACTATGCAAAACTGCTAAGTTTTAAAATTTGGACTTAACATAAAACCCACAGTGCCAGTCTGTTTGGGACTACAGACATCCTAACAGAGCAGGTTTAAGGCAAATGTAAGCAGTCCCTGAAGCCTAATTGTGTGAGTGGGATCTCGATTCTTTCCCGTCAAGCTGACCTCTAATACATCAACCATGAGCTATTTATTTGCTTATCTTTTTTATCAGACACTGTAGCCCAGTTTATTAAAGCATTTGTTATCAAACACAGCACAGGCAGCAAGGCAATGTGTACTACACTGGCCTATTCCTGCCAACACCGGCTACAGAAGTGGGGAGAGAAGAGAGAAGTGGGAGTTTAAACACACCAACATTTCAAGCTGTCTTTAATAACAACCAAAGGAGCCACGGTGCTTTTGTCCCATAATGCTCTCAGCTTGCTTGAGTTCACTAGGGATCCCTCAGAAAAAAAAATAGTTAAAATAAGGAGGCTTTTTCAGAGACTTCTGCAGGCCCGTAACTGTAATTTTCTTACTAAAATTCATTAGCCTGTTTATTAGCAAATAGAAGACATGTCTGCAGTTTTTTCCTACATGTGGAAGACTAACTTTCACAGTTAATTGACTCAGAGGAATCTATCTATCTATCTATCTATCTATCTATCTATCTATCCCTTTAGAAAGAGAACTTACAAGGTTGCTACGGACATACCAGTTCTGTTTTTTCTCTAAATATTCCCCAGTGCTATTTTTAATCCTTGTTCTTCATGGTCATGGCAGAGAGGAGGGGAGATAATGCAGACACAGTGTGCTCCCCTGCAGCTGGATTACAGCCTCCATCAAATGTGGACCAGGGTAAAGTCAGGAATCACAAGGACAAGCCTGGGAAACAGAGCAGTTGAGGTAACTGACGCCTCTGAGCAGATTTCTGTCTGTGACAGTCAAAGGCTTAACACAGCCTTCAGAACACGGTGGCAGTGGGGGGACTGGCCAGGAGCATACACAGCATCATGGAGATGTACATCGGGAGTACAGGTTCTCACAGGTCATAGGACCACAGTACCTGGAAAAGGAGGAAGCCACCAATACCCTTGTCCTACCAATGCTGTGATAGTAGAGAAAAACCTGCAATAGTAGCAGATGAAAACTACAGAGAAAACATTTTATCAATTGCAGTCTAGGAAACTTTTCTGTGCCAATAAACTTTCTAGCCCCCAGCTTCCAGAATGATTAAAACCAACTTGTGTAGCTTAGCATATGAAGTGAAAAAAATTCTTGCTACACCAGTTCATAATTCAGATTTACACTGTAACTCTCCTGAGTGGTATACTAACAAAAATTGGCAAAGTTCCTCATCCTGAATGGTTCTTTGCAGCTGGTTGAGGCAGAATAGGAGCAGAAAAAGCTATTCTAAGTCTCATTCTGCCAGGATCCCACACGGAGGCAGCTTGGATGTGTAAACATGCTGTAGATTTTGAGAGTGCTTTTCATTTTCAAGCACATTGAACTTGTGTCCATACTACTTAGCCCATGACTGGCAACCGAGATGCACAAAAAAAACCCAACCTCTGAAGGCATTTTAGTTCAAGCTTTCCCAATCACTTCAAAAAGTTAGGTATTTTTAGATTTTTTACATAAACTTGCAGAAATCATATCCTCCCTTTCTACGCCCTCAGACATTGCATCACTGAGGTCACTGCCGAAACACAGATATTGGAGAGAGCACGTGGTGCCTCTGGCAAAAGGCACAGAAAGTTTAGAAAGATATAACACCACATCCTCTTCTATAAACACTCTCTGGGAGTTTCTATGCCTGTGTATCAGGGACAAATGAGAGCTGCTGTTCATCATAAGAGGTTTTAAGGGCTCATGTGTGGAGAATAGACTTTAGAATTGGTTAATATTTACAATTTTCAATCTCACTTTAAATGGGTCAAAAGGAGAAAACAACTGTCTCTAAAGCAAACCAAAAGCATCTGGAAAGAATTAGCAGAGGCCAGGAGTGTCTCTAGGAGAGCATTGGTGAGTGTCGTGGTAGCACTGGTGCAGACAGGATGACCTATGGACGTGCGTAAAGGAACATTCACCGAGAAAGGTAGTATCTCCTGATAGACTGATACAGTCAAGTTTTGGAGAAGGACCTGGGCTCCGTGAAGCATGTTGTAAACAACCAAAACTGCCCACAAAGTCACAACCAACACAAACCAAACAAACCTAAAATGAAAATAGCTTTGAAATAGCTTGTTTCAGAGCTCAGGCTGTAGCTGAGTGATGATGGCATGGCTCCCTCATGGAGCCTTGTTATGGGGCTGGGGGCTGGTTGGATTGTTCTCTCAGGTCCAGAGAGCACCACCGGGGCATTCACAGCCCAACCTGCAGCGAGTACCTTGGACAGGAAGGTGGGAATTAACAGACCTGTTTGGCATGTGCCTCAGTTTACCCTTTGCTGTGTAGTGTAAAAGTAGCACATGCAGACCGTCATAAGCTCATTTCTTTTACAAAACTATTCTCTGCTCCATTTATTTGGGTGATCTAAATAGGCAGCAATTTCTTAACTGCTCAGATATAATCACTGAAAGATAGATCAACACCCAGATACACCAGGGGCAAATACATTTGAAATGCCTGGACAAGCTGGATATCTACTGAGCTCAGCTGAGCCAAATTATAAGGTATTTTAGGTCCCTAATAAGTTTCCTATGAGCAAAGAAAGAGATTTTGTCAAACTCAATATGAATAGGAAATCATAGAAATTTTTAACTGAATTGGAAACAGTTATACAGCAATATTTGGAGATAAAAGATATTTTCCTATAGTATCAAAAATTCAAATCTGACAGCACGTGACAGGTGGAGAATAAAAGTGGCAATTCAATAATGATTCCCCAAGCCAATGAAAATACATGAAATCAGCTATTTGTGGGGACCTATAAACTGGTGTTAAGTATCTGCAAAGGCAAGTTCATATGTATTCTAGAGTATGCAACAGAGGGCAATTGCTGACAGGATCTGCACCCCCACTGGAAAACCTGTAAGGGATCTACAAATTGAAACAGGCTGATAACTACTGAATTAAACACACAGCACCAATGGAGAAAAGCAATTGCCTGCATGCTGAAAATCTGGACATGTATGTCCAACTTCAAACACAATTAATGCAAAAAAAATGATAAATTAAGACATAAACCTATAAATGCATATACCTATTGGCATATCAACTGTGTGCCTAAATGCTAAAATATCTGCAAATTCAAGTTTAAATTACAACTTCAGAAATTACTGTGTTCTAGCATTTTAAATCATGTATTAATACATTTATTTTGAAGAACTTCATTTTTAACTTCATAATATCCTATTTTAGAAAAACTACTTGACCTCAGCCTTGGAGCTGAAAGTCTCTCTGACAATGGGTGCTAGTTTAGCAGACCTTAATTTTGTCCCATATAATCCTACTAATCCACATATAAGTCACCTTTTTTTCTTTTTTTTTTTTTTTTTTTGTCTCTCTGGGTAGCTTAGTGACCAAAAGAGTAATAACTATCTTTGAAAGGCAGGGATATATTTAAATGCAGAACTTCCTAAAATAAATCTAAAAATTAATCTTGCATTTCATTAACCTTTGGTAACATTTTTATGAGCAAAATACAATTTAAAGCCATCTAGGAAAGGCCTAAAGAAAACCAAAAATAGGCACCATACAAATAAATGCAGACCTGCTGATGAGTATGAGACAGACCCAGTTCGAAATGACATCATAAACTGGTGAAGTAGCATAATAAATTTACAATTAAAAAAACTCAGTTAATGAAAGCTGAGATGAGATGCTTTATATCTACGCAGAGCTTAAGAGTCAAATTAATCTTATTCCGGGATAGAGTCACCCAGTCAATGAAACTGTAAGAGCAGTTAATACCAAAATCTCCAGCTGCACTACCTGTCTCATGCCTCAGGTTTAGGAGGTCACTGTTAAGCAGAATCCAAACTTTCAGAAACCTCTCAGAGTACTACCCATTGCCAACTTAAAACAACAGCTGCCATCTGCAATGACTACTTTAGAACTAAACTCCTGTCATCCAGCACCAAGCAGCCTAAATTGAGCATTTGCTCCACAGCAGGACAGTATGGGATCCTTTGAATCATGTCTTTTTGTCAAGGGAAAATTTAATGCACAATACGCTATGGTGGAAATTTGAGGCCTGTGGCAGCTATTGGACACTAAATCACTGGCCTCTGCTGAATAACGGACACTAGCTAGAAGACCTAATAGTAGAAAGAAAAAAGGAGTCAATTTTTCTGTGTGGACAACTGACTTGTCTTGAAATGACTTGAAAATCACCAACATATTTTACTTAGTACACATTCCTGAGCAATATTTCACATGACAATAGCTTTTGGCAAAACCATCCTTTTTGTCTTGGTCACTGATTTAAAGTTGATTTAGGACTGACCACCATCAAGAGTCATTGTCTTCTGAAGGATACTCAGAGACCTAATTATTCAGAGAGCTGGTTTTCTTACCTTGTAAGGGAGTGTGAAGTAATTATAACTGTCAGACATATATAATCTCCTTCCAGCCCATAGAACCACAAAGCACTCAGAGGAAAATCAGCTAATAGCAGGTAAATGTTTTTGTTGCCACAATACCTAGAGTAAAGTCATTCTTACTTGTATAGTCTTATCCTCTACAGTTCTGGCTTGCTAATATCTCTCGTCTCTCTTTCATACAGGGATCGTCAGTGGAAATTCATTGTCTGCAGGATGACAGAGTATGACTGCCCCTTTCAAAATGTTTAAAGAGATTGAGTCTACCCCACTTGGAAAGCCTGGGGATGGAGATGGTGGGATTAGGGTCAGTGATTACAGGAGAAGAGCAATCAGGCTCACAAAAAAAGTACGAAGACTCATCAGCTATCTGCTGGACAAATAATTCTTTCCCTCTAGAGCTAATAAATAAATTTCCAGCCTACATGCTTGCAATAGTGATTTTAGAAGACTCCTTCAAGCTACACTGGGAGTTGTATCTCCCAAATAAAATTGCTTATGACATACATGTTTATGATATACAATCTATGGCATATGCACAGGTACCTTTCTTATATACACATATATCCATCCTGAACACATACAACTTTATTTCACATAATGACTTTGTATAAACTGCTTCACATCACAGTCACTCCAAATGAGGCAGAAACATACCATAAGATTTCCAACACCCAGTAGACTTTCCTGTCTTGGTATTTGGAACCAACCCAGAAATCCCTATCAGCTTCTCAGAGTTTAGCAGCTGAAAGCGTGCCCAAAGTGGCATCTGGAGGTCTCTGATGTACTGCCACTGGTGTTACCTGTCACAGCCCTCAGAGCCCCATTGTGACAAAGGTCTGCCTGCATAGGGGAATTCCAGGTATTTGCAATGCTGGAAGATGTCAATACCTGATTAAAACAAGAGTAGATCCATCAATAAAAACAGAAGCCTAACCCAGCTTTACTGAGAGTCTCTTTTATATTGTCCTTAAAGTCTCTAACTACATAACTGGACAGGAGCTCTGCTCTGGGCAAACCCACGAGTAGGTCAAGCCACTTGCACTCTCAGTAAATAAGTGTACTGCACTTGTCAGGAGTCTACTTCTCAGGTGGACCAGGTTTCCACTTTGAGTGCCTGCACAACATCCATCTGCCCTTGGTAATATATTCTTGGCTTAGAATAGACAAATATAGCTAATTACTTAGGTGACCTCAGTTCCTCCAACTTGCAGATTCCATTCCCTGTAAAGGATAAGCTGACCACATTCAAGACTGCAGAGCACTTGTGCAGCTGTAATCCAACAAGAAAGTCTACTGAACTCTTCCAGGAAGACCTGAGGTAGGATTTTTGGTCTTCACCAAATGAGAATTTAGGGGTCGGTTTCTTAGCTGATGAGGTCAATGATAAACTTAGCAGTGGCTTCAGCAGTGCTGGCTCCAGGGCCATGATGCCCCCATGTACCAAATTAATGTTGTAAATCTTTGTAGGTAACAGTGGTATCAGCCAGTTTCCGTGTTCCAAGCATTTTTAACATATTCACTAGCATACGCTCAAGCATGAGAATTAAAACTACACGTGGCAAATAAAAGAATAACAGGGTTTTGCACTGCTGTAGCCTTGTTCTTTCCTGATTTTTACTTGCACTAGTTTATTAATTTGCACACAAAGAAACCCTCTGTCATATTCAGAGACCATGACGGTGAATAGGGAGTTTCTGTGAGGGGGGTTGCTGAGACACGTAAGTAATAGTGGGAAAAAGAAATCAAAAGGCCTAGGAAAGCTGGAGAAGCTTGTTAGCTGATACTGGTAGACAGGCAAATGACACCAAGGGAGCTCCAAACAGGAGACCACCAGAGGAGAAGGCACTCACACCAGGGAGTTGATGCAAAAGGCCAGCCACTATAGTTAGGCATAGAAGGATCATCTCTGGGAACACTTGCTCTGGGTGGACATCCAGCTCCCACACAACTCTGCCTTGACTACTTAGGCTGCTCACTCATAATTCTGTGCATACTCTACATGTATGTACATAGAGGCCTCTGAGTGGACAGTGCAAGATTAGCTTAAGCTGATGTAGATCCACAGCGCCACAACTTCTGCTCTCTTGTCCACTGGCACCGAAGTGTCATATTGTCCCATATGCCACCTTTCTTCCATATCCTTGTCCCAAACACTTCTTTCCACCCATGCGCTATTCCCAGCTCCACCCTAGCAATGCATCTGTGTAGGATACATTTCACGGGGCTCCTTTCAGAAAGTTAAGTAATTCTCAGATGAGGAAAGGTGTGGGTGGGAAACAGAATGTATCTTGGGAGAAGACAGAAATGGGATGTGGACCAAAAAAAACCAACCAAAAAGCAGAAGAGAGGCAGAGAAAGAGTGGTTCTTTTGAAGTCCTAGGACAGATAGTTAGCAAAGCTAGGAACTGAACTTAGATTTTATCTAAGTTGCAGCATCCACTTCTAATGTTCAAGTAGTCTTTGTGTGTGGGAATACATTGTTCCAAGGCTGATAAGGTTCCAGCCCAAATTCCTCATCACAGAGCAAGGTGATGATGAGTTTGCCTTGCAAAAGTTTACCGGCTTCAAATCCTGATCAAGTCTGCCTCGACTTTCCTAAAGCCATTCTGGAAAAGAGAGCCTTTCAACCTGCTTAGGACACATTACTGAACTTGAACCACCTTTCCCTCCTGATAACACAAATCAGATGCCATTGCAGGGAAATGGACAGAGTTGTGCCTATTTGGAGCACGTGCAACTGAGCGCAGGTGCCCAGTATGGGGAGCCCACAGCCTTTCTTCCTTGTTATGTTACATGGAGTAGAAGCATCCCACCCACACCTGTACTATACGGTGTAAAAGTCACCCCTGATCTGAGAGCCAACAGACAGCATATATATTACTGAAGTCCCATAGAGGCATAACAACTCAAATAAGCCCTTATTTTTTAATAAATAAATCAGGAAAAAAAATCTTATTTATTTAATAAATTATAACAGTATGCATTGGATTCAAACATCTGAGAGAAAAGCACTGGTGTAAATGCTGAGCATTGCCCCAGCCATGCTACATGGGCTGCAGATGGCACACTGTCAGCACTGTCAGTGATTTTTTTTTAGATAAACTAGGGCAGTGTAATCTTTTCAGTCACAAAGGGAAATGCAGCAAACTTCAAAAAACAAGGAGAACCTTTTAAGCTTTTCTAACCCTAAATAAAAGAGGTGATGAAGAAAAAGTGGGGTAGGCTGGCTGGGGAAAAGAAATGTTGTGTTGACTGATTCTCCTTTAAGCAACAATTCAGTGAAGGCTTGTGCTAAGCCAAACCTGCATCCTTCATTTGATCCATTCCTCCTGAAGAGAGGTTTCAGT
The DNA here is from genome assembly GCA_027560015.1 of Chloroceryle amazona. Lineage (NCBI taxonomy): Eukaryota > Metazoa > Chordata > Aves > Coraciiformes > Cerylidae > Chloroceryle > Chloroceryle amazona. The sequence continues at coordinate 37,805 of JANHFX010001303.1, forward strand.
AAGAGAACAGCATAAGTAATTGGGAAAAACACAACAATTGTATCAACCCAAAACAGTCAAAGAGGAAGAATTGGCTGCTCTTCCTCTCAACTCTCAAGATTAACTTAAAAAACATGTGACTTTCATAGATAAAAAGAGAGATCTATTTTTTTCCCCTATATTCTGATTTTTCATTTTGCAGAGTATACAAGCACTTCCAACATTTTTCAACATTTTTCACTTTCAGTTTTTTTCACATGCTTCAAACAGTATTTTTCAATTACTTCTCAACAACGCTGAGCCTAGAAATGTGTTTTTTAAGTGAATATCACTTGACAGTGAGAGCTGGGATTAGTTTTAGAGGGCATCAAATACTATGAAACTAATGATAAATATATTAGACTTAGAACACAGCACTTATTTAAACCCAAAGAAATAGCAAACCCATATCCATGTTGAAATAAGGCATATTTCCTGTACAATCAAGAGAGACCTTTCAACCTCTTCCAGCCCAGTGCTCAGGATTTTGTAATACTAGATAACCTGGCACAGAGTCATGGCATCACCTAAGCAGAGAGATGCCAATGCAGCTGAAGGGAAACCAGTCTGTGGATAAAACAGAAGATCTGGCAGAAGACCAGCTGTCTCTCAGGAAATCTTGCTTAGGCTTGACCCCTGACGCACAACCATTGAATCTTTTTCTGGTTTTAAACTTTATTTCAAGGCCATGTTTATCCCATCAGCAACATGTTACTGTACTGGCCTGCATCTTTAAGGCCAGAGTACCGTTTGAAAGCAGAAAGTATGAACATCGCCGGTAGTGGCACTTTGTGCCAGAGTTGTTGGCGTGAATCGTAGTCAAGAGGAGTTCTGCCAATAGCACATTATCAAACACAAAAATTCCTTGTGCCTAAATTTACTTTTTAAGACACAGCAGTTATACAGAGGGCTGCTACTTTCTTCCTCACTGTTTCAGGGTACTTGTATGGGTGCAGCTGATGCTTTGCAGAGTAATCGGGACCTGTGCATTGACGAGGTTAGAAAAGGCATCAGGTCTGCCCACAGGCTGAAAATGAAAGACATGCACAAGTGCCTGTGGGCAGCAGACTTGGCGTTGCCTTTCTGAGCACCTTACCAGTATCGAATTCCAGTATTGAATTCACTCTTACCCACTATAATCAATGGGCCTGCTTGTGAACTTTGGCCAAAATCAATGGAGTTCAGCCTTAAGAAAAGAGTCAGGCATCTATATACTTTTTAGGATCTTATCTTAGCTAGTGCATGTCTACAAGGAAGAGGGAAAAACAGGGTCTTGAGTTAGAGGGACTGACTCAAAGAATGGGACAAGATACACAGGAATGGGCAATGCACTGCATATTGTGTTTGTACTTTCACAGACATAAAAATCTAACTGGCTTAATCTCATGAAGACCAGGACACACTCTACCTTAGGCTATCTTCAGATCATTTAAGAATAACAAAAGTTTTACTCTAGCAATAAATTCTAGATTTCCTACCTGTTCAACAGCTTCATAACAGCCTTTATCCTACTGACTTTCCCTTGTGTTCTGTCATACTCCGCATTTACAAGTCTGAGCTCAGCATTAAAGTGATGTCAAAGGGATATATCCCAATATGTAAAAATAAAGCACAGTTACAGTTTAGCAGGACATGAGCTTTAGTTTACATGCAGACCTTGACTGAACCAGACAAGTCACCACACTGCAGAACCTGGTCCTAAAAAGATCAGCTCAAGTTATGGAGAACACAGAATAAGACAGAAGCACACAACGAGGTATGGTTCTATCTGAGATAAAACCGAGGGGAATGACAAGAACTGAAGTGAAAACAGTGGAAGAGAGACATGAAGCCACCTGAAGAATATGCCATTATGTAATTTCTTAAAATAAATGCATGCTCCTCTATCTTAGGAGATGAGATGACTAGGATAATTTAATACCAGCAAAATTTCAGGAATTTGGAGAAATCTCCCCAAATAACTTTGCAAAGAAAATAGCCAGCACACTATATACCATCCTTGAAAAGCAGAGCATTTGCCAAGTGAAGCAGAACCAACTGATAACACTGATATAACTCTTTTAATCTCTGTTGGGAGCTCTTAACCCTTGACCAAAGAAAACAGAGGGAATAAGCTAACAATGAAGTGTCAGTAGAAGGAGAAGGTGTGATCACAGATGAAGAAAAAGCAAGGGAAAAAAAAAACAAAAGCAAATAAATTCTCAAGAAACTAAAGAAAATGGGCTTTTGGTACAACATCTGGGCCCAAAAATGAACTTTTAGGTTTTCCATGGTTGTGTGAGGCCGCATACAAGGTTTTGCTTCATCTGACATAAACACATTGCTCAAGCTACTTGAAAGTTTGGTTACTTAAGACTCTCTGTCTTTGGTTTAGACCCATTTTTAAGTGAACAGCTTTGACTTGGAAATAGATATATTCATGAGCAAAACCCCTACCATAATTACATCAGTCACCCAAAATTAAATGCTTTTGTCTTTCATTGAAATCTAACAGATGCCATGGCTATGTCCAGGAGTGAATGAGATTCCCATCCATGGGTTTCTATCCAGGCAAGCTCACAGGTTGGGTTTTTTTTCCTCCTCAACCCTTATTTATGTTTTCACTTGGGAGGCAGGGAACATGGCCTTGTAAAGCATCTAAGATGGCTTTTTGTGAGTCTCAACTTGGTAGCCCCAAGCCAGAGTATTATAACCTGGGAGGCAAGCAACTAGCTCCTCCTCTGTCATTTTTATGGTCAAGGTTCTCTTCCTCTAGTTTCATGCAATTTTGCATTGAAGCTGTTCCTGCACTGTCACTGTCTCTATCCAGTATTCATGATACTCTTACAGCTACAGAAAGCTTTTGGGGCAGCAATCTTCTCCCTCTTTCTGCCCTGTCAAGTCACATACAAGCTAACTCCATGTAGCACCATAAAAATGATAAAAGACAACAGCTTAAAATAGCATATCAGAGTGTAATTTCAGATACACATCCTTGCTGCACAAAGTCCTGGCCAAAGCTCACTAACAGTACTAGAAGCCTCTCCACCAATATTTTATCAAGTTTGCACTGTCCCTTGTGTAAGGAAACAGAGCCATCTCACATGGAGAAAGCTAACGAATCTTTCCCAGTCCTAAACTGGCACCACACAGGGAAGCAGATTTTAATAAGATGTGACACACTAGTGATGTAATGAATAAGTAAATAAATAAATGCTGATCATGGTCTTACAAGGAAAGTTCATTTCTTCCTTTATCTTGATTTTACCTATTCAGAGTAAATTTGGCACTGGTGGAAAATCTGAGGTGGCCCTGGAGAAACTCTTACCCACATAACAGAGAGAGCACTTTTCTGCCATATATTTCTGACCTCCCCTGGACGGACTGTAGGATGACGAAGAGATTTTTCCCAAGGATGGTGCTGCACTGGGTTGGAAAAAGTCACCTACTCCAATTTCTTTCACTACAGCCAGGAAGAGAACTTGATGACACAAGATGCAATGCAAACATCCTTCACTACCACTTTAAAACGCTACATTTGAACACTTTTAGCAGCATAATCTGCAGTTTGCTCTTTTTCTGGTTCAACATTACCTACTTTCCAGATGCTTCAGTCTGACTTCTGCCTTTGCTGCAGGTGGGAACCATGGTATATATGTCACAGGTGCTGCACTTAACATTACCCCACTGCAAACACTGAATTCACAGGCCAATAACCTGATCTATCATTTGCAGTTACTCTCTGCATTATTTAACAGAGCAGACAGGAGAAGCAGCGAGGACAAGTAACAAAGTGCTGTTCAGCAGATACAGTAAATACACAGATCACCAGAGCATTAATCTGAATGATGACCCAGGGTGCATCTGTGTTATGTACCCACTTCATACAGATTGGGCTCATTTGCAGGATTACTAGCAAGAAATGTATTTCATGACTTGCGGTCATTATCTTCCTCTGCTTTCGTCACCTGATCCCTTGGCTAGTACAAATGGGCTAGCTTCTTCAGCAGTAGTGGAATTTCTCCTTGGTGTGAGCTGAGCAGAGCCAAGGAATCTATTTCAGCACCACTGTCTCCATTCAGCCTCTGTGCTTTGCCCAAACAGTGCTGCATGCCACAGGTCGTTTCACAATGTAACTAGTTTGACCTGGATCTTGTCAAGCCCTCTGACATGCCCATTTCACACTCTCATCACATCTTAGTAACAATTTTAATGGCTCAACAACAAAAATCATTGACATATGGAATTTCAGATATTTAAACACAATCCAGTGGGATCTTATCACATGTTGAAGAACAACCTTAGCACATTAAGAACCACTACTCTTGTGCCTTTGAACAAACATATGTCTAATCCTGAGTTCTTCTCTAAACTAACATTTGGGTTAACTCTGCTTTCATTGTATCTTCCTTATACTAGAAGCTGCCTACACCCAGTGGTCAGCTTAATAGGCTGGCAGACATTTTTCAGCCTTAGCTGAATCTATTCAGGGATGGAGAAAAGAATAGAGTAGAATAACATGGAAGTAGACTAGACTAGAAGAATAGAATAGGAACAGACTATTTCAGTTGGAAGAGACCTAAGATCATCTAGTCCAACTGCCTGACCACTCCAGGGCTGACCGAAAGTTAAAGCATGTTATAAAAGGCATTGTCCAAAGACATCTTAAACACTGACAGGCTCAGGGCATTGACCACCCCCTGTTCCAGTGTTTGATCACCCTCTTGGTAAAGAAAAGCTTCCTAATGTCTAGTCTAAGCTTCTGCTGGCACAGCTTTCAACCATTCCCATGTATCCTGTCAGACGATACCAGGGAGAAATTGCTCCTCGGCCTCATTTTCTCTGAACCAGAGAAACTCTAAGTCTTCATCTGCTCCCTGTAGGACATTCCCTCCAGCCCTTTCACAAGCTTTGTTACCCTCCTCTGGATACATTTGAGTTATCTTCACATCCTTCTTAAATTGTGGGGCTCAGAACTGCATATAATATTCAAAGATAGGCCACAACAACACAAAATACAGTGTGATCATCACCTCTTTTGACAGCTGGTTATGCTTTAACACATCACAGGATGCAGTTTGCCCGCTTGGTTGACAGGGCACTCTGCTGATTCATATTGAGCCTGCTGTCAGCCACCACCCCCACTACATCCACCACCTTCCCTTCATCCACTAGGCAGGTGACATTTATCATAGAAGTATATCAAATTAGTTAAACAGTATATGTGTGCACTTGTTCTCCATTTGTTGTGCCTATTGATCTCATTGCTTAAGTTAGATTTAAACAGAATCACAAAATATTCATGGTTGGAAAGGACCTCCTAGATCACCGAGTCCAACCACACCCATAACAAAAAACCACCTAAATACCCTGATCAAACATGACTTCAAAACCACAAAATAACCCCCTACATGCCTGCCTCTCTTAACTACCTCCAGGGATGGTGACTCAACCACCCCCCTAGGAAGGCTGTGCCAGGGCCTCACCACTCTTTCTGTAAAGAATTTCTTCCTAATATCTAATCTAAACCTCCCCTGCCACAACTTCAGACCATTT
>JANHFX010001304.1:0-81973 GCA_027560015.1 Chloroceryle amazona
CCCCCCACCCCCACCTTCCCTGAGCACTCCAGCTTTTTTCTCACCTTAAAATGAAAAAAGAAAGAACTTTTAACAGAAAGATCATTGCTTTAGCTTAATATTGCAAGATTTCAGAGATTGAATTTTCTGATAGTAATGAAATGAACCCTGAGTTGTGCCATGAATTTGATTGCAGTTAATTTGATTTTTTTGAGATGCTCAACAAAGCTAGCCATTAGCTTTAACCTCACATACTTTGGATTTGTGCAAAGCAGTATTTTTTTTATATATATAGGTATAGATAATGTGAAAATATCTCTCTGGTAATTCAGTTGTTTGTAGCAATTACTGTCAATGAGTAGTTGCTAACTATAGAACTGTTGGAAGTGGTATCCAGCGAGTTGGTCACCAGTAATCCCACTACGTTTAGTGCTTTGGTGGTGCAGGGTTAGTTTTCCTTTTCACAAGGAAAAATACAGCTGAACATCTCAGCCAGGAGACCCACTCATACTCTGACCTGCAGCTTTTCCCAGTTCTCACTGATCTTAATGAGACTGGTCACATGAATAGGAGCGACTCTTGTCAGAAAGGATTTTTTTTGGCCGAAATTCACAATTTCTATTTATTTGCTTTGCCTCTGCAGACTTCAGGGTGAAAGCTCTCTGCTTGGTAGTATTTGCCAAGAGACAAAAACCATGGGGTGGGTCATTCCTCAAGGTGGTCCCAACATCTGGCCTTTTCTCTTTACGTGGTTTATTCTTGATCAGCAGTTGAGATGGTGGAAGATGGCCTGTTATATATATGTGTGTGTATATAAAACCAGCTTCAGAGAAGGAAGTCCTGGTGATGTCAGAAAACTGACAGCACAAGGTTATAGATAACTGGGAATAGTACTAAGGAGTTGATTGTGCGTGTGGAAAACTGGAGGGGAATTTGGCAGCTGGGAGGAGATTTTTCACTATAGGAAGAAAAATACAGAGGTTGCAATTTCCAGAACAGGCGAATAACAAGGCCAGGGAGGGAGGAGATGAGCAATGAGGGAATGCAAGTTGGGAGTGATGCTGAAAGTTTTCCAGGTGATGGGCTAAGGTTGAGCTGCAAAGGAGATAACTGCCCTGAGCTGCGTGTGGGAGGTCCTTTAAGCAGGGGAGTGTGAAATCTTAACAGAAGTCAGGGAATATATGACAGTGATGTGTGGGAAGGAAAGTGCCCATAGATGGGAAGAGGGTTGGACATGTGGCTGGAGACAAGGCTTTCTGTCTGGATCTGTGCCACTGGAGTACATGTCAGACACTTGTGGAGCGAGGAGCCAGGCTGCCTCCCTTCAGCTCTGTCATCCCCAGCAAATCTGCTGGAGGTTCAGCATCTTCTTAGGTCCTGCCAAGTCACAGTCCCGGTGTCTCCCTTGCTTACTACAGGGCAAGGAGAAGTTTTGTTATTCCTATTTTACAGGGCTTGGGTTGTTTTTTGAATTCTTCTCTTTCCTTCATGCCACTTTTGCTGGCCCAGTCAAAAGGCAAGGTTCCTAGTTATTTTGTAAAAAATTAGGCCAACCCATTCAGCAACAGAGGAAGGGAGAAAAAACATTTAAGAGAAGGCACCGATGACTTCACCAGAGAGTCCCATAGTGCCAAATTTACCCCTAAGAGTTGGGGAGGAGACAGAAACCCCATCCCTCTCTTCAGGGAGTGCTGAGACACGGTGCCTTGAAATTGCTCAGGCAACAGAGGTGATTAGAACACGCTCCTGGCATGGGGCTGCCCTGTGATGCCAACCATTTTGTCCCTTGTCAGACAGTTCTTGCTCTTCCATGGGAATCTATATCCCATGTCTCCGGCACAGCGGAGACGTGGGTCCGTGTGCTTTACAGAGGATGCCCCACAGATGAGGCTGGCATTGTTGTGAATCCTCACCAAAAAGAACGATCCAGCTTCCATGCTGTCACAAAGTGAGAGTAACTCCGAGGCGGCGTGTCCGATGTTTCTCAGCCAACGCCAGCTAGAAAGGAAACAATTTTACACATCAGCAATTTTTTATGATTAATAATATTATCCTGCCTTAATTGAAAAATGGGCTGGTGCCCTTAAGAAAAAAATTAAACTGGCGGAATTAGGATCTAACCTCTTCATGATGAATGCGTATTTTTACGCGCTGCATATTACTGTCAGTGCCTTTAGAAATAATGGTGCCGTGGATTAGAATAAAAAATTATTCCGTGTTGTTTAGAGTTGCGTGGCACCATTCTGTCTGGCTGTCTTGGCTCTAAGAGCCTGAACGCTTGGGAAGAAGCAGCGTGAGGATGCCGAAATCCTTTTAGAGGGAATTTATGTACAAACAGGAGGATGATGTGTAGACACCGAGCTCTGCTATCAGTTGTTATTGCTGAGAGATAGTCACGGGGAGTCGATGCCAGACGGAGCGTTAGCAATTGCCGGCCCTCGGTGCCTTCGTGGGAAGTCGGTCATAAAGTCGGTGAGGGCTCCTGTTTGGGGGATTTTTAAACATCAGTGAATCATTTTATGTAGTAAGGCAGTTGTTGCTGGGCTAGGTTTGTGCAGAGGCCTTTGTGAACCGCTTTCTCTAACCAAACAAAGCTTGAGAAGGAAGGAGAGCGGGGCGATGCCAAAGGATGGGGAGTTGGGTTATGCCCGGCGGAGAGCCGGCAGCTGGGCTCTGCCGAGGTTTGCCAGGCAGCGCACGGGAGCTGGGGTCTGTCGTCTGCTTGTGACCATGGGCAGCCCTGGAGATGGGGCAAGTTGTGAGTTCAAGGAAGGCATCATGCTCCTTTCTTGTGTCTGGCCCGGGGACTTTGGCTCATGTAAAGCAGTCCAAGCTGTGATTAAAGAAGGGGGAGAAGGTCTAGGTCTCTGATATGGGCAGCTGGGGACAAAACAAAGTCAGTAAAATCCCTTTCAACCATACTGCTGTCCTGGCATTGTCCATCTCTTGCAGGCTCCTCAGAGGACAGCGGCTTCAGCAGCAGACTCAGAGCAAAACCACGTACATAGGAAGCACGTGAATGTGACGTGTAACAAACGCCTGATTCCCCAGCCTAGAGATCTTGAACGCCTTCCTCAGCTTAAACAGCGCTTACCCAAATGTTTGAACATTGTGAGTCAAAACTCCCTGGAGACATGCAGTGAAAAATAAACACCTGTGGTGGGATCACTGGTGCTTTCCAGTGTCTCTGGTTGGCAGGGTGCAAGGGGCCTCCTCTTCTTCCCAGGAGAGCGGGAGAGTCTTGATGGGGGAAGAAATTCTCTGGTGGTGCCGTCTTCTTCAGAGGGCAACCTGCCCATGGTTTGGGGCTGAGGAGGAGAGTCTGGGGAAGAAGCCAGGAGCGTCCCCGGCTGAGGGGGACCTGGTGGCTCTGCAAGGGCAGGTGGGAGCACGGTGAGAGGAGCAGGGAGGAGGCTGACCTTCCCTGCACCCTCTTGTCCGCATCCTTCTAGTCTGCACCCACCCAGAGAGGACCCCAAGATCCTCCCTGACCCTGCTGGGGAGGCAGCGATGCGTCTGCCTGTGCGGAGCACACCGCCTGCAAGCGGTTGCCTTGGCAGAAAGGTGCAGCTTTCTGATGTTCTTTTGTCTGATAACTAATTCAAGTTAATGCGATCTTTATGTAAAGCTAACAGCGGATAATTGTCTATTTTCTCGCCAGCAATCTCCATCACAATCACTTATCTGGAAACCTGCGGTTGTATTAATCGTTATATTCCCCGAGATAAGCGTCTCTCGAATTATCAGTAAACACTGGAGGAAAATTAAACAAACTCCAGAGCCACTTAAGTTTCCTCGGCAGCTTTTAACCTCCTTTCCTGGGAGGGGAGAAACCCCCAGACCAACCCGGGACCGGAGCATAAGATGAAGGGGGTGTACGTGGAGGGGGGGGGTGTGAAACACTGGAGAAGGGCCTGAACTTTGGGATAATTTGGAAGCCCCGAGACCTTGCTCAACGCGCCTTCCCTTCGAAGTGCCCGTGTCGCAGAGCCTGGCTCGTACCCGCCCGCTCACCGGGCGGGGGTCGGTCTTCAGCAGCCCCTGGGACCTTGTTGGCAGTTCTTCTAAATCATGTAATTAAGTGTAATAATGTAAGTCGCTGTAGGGGAAAGACGAGCGGATAGGAGAGAATACATCGAGAGATTAAGCAGAAGTCGTGTAGCTTTAGGTCTGCTATAGGAGGAGGAGAGCGTTCTGCTTCCTTCTGAGAATCATCATTTTATCACAATTATTGGCAATATTTATACTAGCGAGTGATCTGAACCCCAGGAGGGTAACAGAGAGTGCGAGAGAGCGAAAGTACTGTGGGAATATGTTTTACTGCTCAGAATCCCATCAGTTCCGTTAGGTGTAAAGAAATTATGGCAAATTGTGCTGGAAACCCCTCCAGGGAAAACATACTTATATGGCAAAGATTTTGTCTTTTTGAGATGAAAGTCAAAACATCGGTGTCAAGTGGAACTCATTTTAGGGGCGCTGCCTTGTGTGTGTTTACTGGAGTACCTGGATGGGGGAAGGAAAAAAAGAAAAAAAAAAAGAAAGAAGAGCCTAAACTATGACATTTCAGCCGGGAATCTGGGCCAGCAGAGAGTTTGCAGTAATTTCTCCGCGCTGTGGCCTCCCTCCCCTCGCTCCCCGCCGCTCCCAGCCCGGCGCCCAGGCTGCGAACATCGCAGTCCCGCCCGCCTTGTGCAGCGCTGGCTAGCAGCTCTCTTCCAGCTTTGCATTGCTAGGAGGGTTTTCCACGTCGAAAGCGCTTTATGAACATTAACTAATTAATCCTGGCACTTAGTTACGGAGCTGGCACCAAGGAATTTCAAAAGTCGCCTGTATGATGAGCTTTATTTATCGTCGGATTATGACTTTTAGTAAGCAAACTTTGATTCACAAAGGTTTCCAGTGGCACGGCTCCCATTTTATCCCGGGAAAGGTGAGGTCTAGGATGGAAAAAAAAAAAAGAAAAACCAACCAAACAGAAAACCACACACCCCCCTCCAAAACACTACTTCCCCCCAACCCCACAGCACAAACCAAACAAAATACCGAAATAAACCCCACACAAACCTCCTGTTACTAGTTTGTGTGTCAAGGCAGCGCATTTCCAAATACGATCAATTTCATAAATAAATAATATTAAAAAAAAATCCTTTGGCTGCTTCATTTCTCGAACTAGTTCTCTTGTGCTAAAAGTTCCCAGGGTAGCTTTTTCTTACAGCATTTTAGAATCATCCCAGTTCATCTCTCACCTGAATCTTGTCATCTGTGCCATCTTGAAGTGATCTGTGAACAATGCTGGTCCCTTGGACAGCCCAAGCTGGTCAATCAGGCAGAACAGACTATGCAAATGGAATGGAAAGGCGAAGCGATGGAGAACACTGGCTCCCATTGTCTTGGGCATTTCAAAGCGAAGCCCAGCTGCAGCAGGCGTTGCTGTCTCGGACCCTTGGTTGCTACTCTAATGTCATCGTTGCAAAACATCACATTTTGAAAACTCTACAGTCTGAATGCATGAGCAGCCCTCTGCAAAGATCTCACTTTGCCGTGACATCTTTCCAAGTCACACACACAAAAAAAAAAAAAGGAAAAAAGGAAAAAAAACTACCACAACAACTGCGGTCTGGGATCCCAGCCACATTGCCCGCTCATATCCCTCAGTCCCTTTCCTCGTGCTCCTAATAACTGTGGCGCAACTGATGCTAAACGCCTTCTGCAACCTTTTGTTTAATGCCTCACCTTTCTTATTGTTTTTAGAGTCGAAAGGGATAATGATTTAGGTTGCATTTAGCTGACTGTCGGGTCGTTTTCAGGCACTCTAATGAGCTAACACCGAGGAAACGTAGCTGAGAGCAGGCAGTGAAGTATTTATTCACAATCGCTCCCAAAACTTTAGATACACGGGTCTTTAAAAGAAGCAGTGTCTTTGCGAGTGATTAAACTGGCAGCTAAACTGGGTATTTATGTGTCCGTTAGGAGCTGTTTTAAATACTCGGTTTCTTAATGCACACATGCAGTTGCCGCTTCGAAATATTGCTGCCAGCTCTGCTCCAGCTCTACTTCCCAGCACTGGTCCCAAAGTTAGCTCTGCCATGAGAAGCAAACTTCCACTGCAGTGAAGCTGAGGTCTGTTGAATGATTAATGTGCGCTTTCAAGGAACTAAATCATTGCCCATGTTTCCCTTATCCCTTCTTTTGTCTGTAGGTGACATTGTGATCACCACGTGGTGAGCAGAAGAAACTTCTCTCTCTTCCACCCTCATGTCAGGAGCCTTGTGCTCAAGGAGCAACGATCTGTGCCATTGGTATTTTAAAATACCGAGGGTTACCCTTCCCTTCTCTTCACCTCTTGCAGGAATTAATGAATCCAAAGCTTGTCCTGGAACAAGCCTTATTACAGAAAGCCTACAGAGATAGATATTGCTTAAGTTATAGATGGAGCAGTCAGACACTTTAGGGGTCACCCTCGCGTGTGGACCATGTTTGGTGTTCACACAGGAACAAAGCTTCATCAGACTAAGAGAGCTGATCTAAGAAACTCTTAATTACATTCTTTGCAGGACCAAGAATAATTTGGTGTTTCTTTCCCGCTCCTTAAACTGTCTCTTTCCTTTTTGCACGGCTAATGTATTTTGTAATAACATCAAGTAAATTACAAAGGAAGCAAATAATGCAATTATTTAAAACTAAATAATTATCCACTGCAATTTGATTAGCTTCCTAAATTTAAGTTTGCTCCTTTCAGAATGCAGGATGATGGTAAAAAAAGAAAAGATGAGAGTAATAAACAAAAGCAAAGAAAGGTTGAAGTGAATGGGGCAAATAAGTTACTGCATAGGTACCATTTCATCTTCCGCCTGGAAGTTTCTTTCCCCTATCCAAAGAGAGTTTTCCAAGGACATGTACTGGGTTAAAACAAAAATAGTTTTCAACTGTATCAGTCTTTTAGTCAGATGAGCAACAGCAGGAACTCAGACTGCTACCTGCTTTATACAAACGTCTCAACAGAGATTATATGCGCTGTAAGCCCCCTTCCCTGCCAGGTATTTGTTAGCAGATGCCCTCAATGCTCTTTCCCCTATCAGTTCATTGCCTTAAAACTTTACCCACTAGAAAAAAGGTTCCACCAAAATCTCTGTCCTAAGAGGTCTTTGGCATGTTTCGGGTACTCTTCTGTCTCCTTACTGCTAGCCTGAATGCAGAAACCCAGAGGAAAAACATTGTTGTGCTGCCAGTGCTTACATGGAGAACAACAGCAGTGCACATGGCCAGGGCCCAAACACCCTGTTGCTGTAAGCGGGTACATCTCCATCTGGATCTTTGCTAAAGTACTTCTGGAAAGAGGTTGTGCAGCAGGAAGATGCAGCAGCTTCCAAAGAGGAGCAGCTTCTCCTCACTCCTCCCATGGAGGTGTTGCCATGGGGCTGTACAGAGGTGAGAGTCCCCTCTGCGGACACTGCAGTTTCCACTCAATGGGGTAGATCACATCCTCAGGACCAGACCATGGATAGGGTAGAGGGGCCCAAAAGATCACCTCACTGCCCTTGACCCAGACATGTCCCTCTCCCCGAGACATCCCTATTCCCAGCTCAGGTTGCCATCCAGACCTCACTCCTCCTCAGCAGTCTGCTGGCTTCACACCCCAGGGATGAGAGCCCAGAGCTGAGTTAGCTACCCTGTGCTTGAGCCCACAGTCCTTCCACAGCACCAAATGAGTTATCAGGTTAATGGGCTTGGCTCTGCCAGGAGGGAAGTGGCCCCAGATCTGTCCCTTGGGCAGGGTGCTGTGATAATCAAGGACAACCTCCTTTCCCGGTGGCCCCGTGTCCCCCTGCCCATGGAAGCTGACTGGAGACAAGAACAGCTCCTCCCTTGAGGAGCTGAACTTTGCTTTTCTCCCACAGCTGGAACTTCTGTCCCTTCCCCCTACCAGTCCCAGCCCTTGTACATTCAGCCACAGTTATCTCTGCTCGTGCACTGACTGTATTTTTCATGTTTATTATCATCCAACCCAGCATAGTGCCATCTGGCACATGCACACACGGGGGGGAGAAAACCATATATTCAGCAAATGGAGCATATAGGGTTTAGATTTTTTTTTGTGTTGCTTTTCTTATTCTTCCAGTTTCCATTTAAAATTATGTGGAAGGGATAGCTGAACAATTCACCCTTATGAAAAATGATCAAAACCCCGAGTTCTGAAATTAAAAATTACAGGAAAGTGGTGATGCTGGCCAGGGACAAGAACACCCCTTCTTCTGAAATACAGTTTCTTCTTTTCCTCTTTCTGTGTTTCATTTCAGCTTGTGCTCAGATAAGGAAAATTACTGGAAATGTTTGTGTTAACTCTTTTTACCCAGGGTTTGTTCTATTCTTTCAAATAATCATTTTACTGTGAGACATGTATTTTAAGTAAGTGATACATAGCAAACCATGCTCCTCCAAAGCACTAGAGCACTGTGAGCCACGCTGCAGTCCTTAAAACCTTTGCTATTTTCACCACTTCAGTAAAAATGAATGTAAAAATACATCTGCAGAGTAGATGTAAAACACTCATGTAGTACTTTCAGTGAAAGCTAGCACCTATTGCATTGCCACCTTAATTCAAACATAGTTTTGTAACAGAGTTGTATAATCAAAGCATTTTTTCTCCCTGATAATTCATGCACTGTAGGATTATCAGTGGAATTGCCTGTGGAAAAAAAGTAATACACAATGTATTGTATTACCTGATTAATTTTCTTTCAATTTTTACTTTAATTTTGTGTAATTACTATATTGTGATCTAAGTCAGCAATCTTAAATTAACTATCACCTTAACTTTTGAAGAAACCTTACAAATGCATGATAATGATGAAAATTAAATTACTGTTGGTTATTGTATAATGTCTACACTATGGAGAAAACCTTCAGGTATTTTTATTCAATTTATGTTGGTTTTTTTTTTCTGTTTCATTTTTCAGAGTAGAATTCTCTGCCATTTCCAAGCTATAAAAATACTATTAAAAAAATCCTGTTTGGGGTAGGTTGGGTTTTACTGGTTTTGTTTTCCTAAATGGAACAATAGCTTTGATGAAAATGTGAAAGAAAATAGTTCTTGGGACTAAATTGTCAGTTACTCAGATTTCTTCAGGAAAGCAACTTGTTGTTTTACAAATGCAGAATGGTAAAACTGTTCTCTAACCCTGATAAAATAAAGACATTTCAGTGAAAATGATACAGTCTCTGTATATTGAGCTAGATTCTGATCTCACATCTGTTTAAAATTCAATATATCCTTTGCTCAAACCCCGATCCAAGGCTAAGTGATGTCACTGTAATGACTTCAAGTGGACTGTGGGTTGTGGATCAAGACCTTTTACATCACTATGCCTCACTCCACTAGGCTGAGAAAGGCTGTGTTTTCTCCATCTTTCCTTGCCCATGAAATTAGCTTTATCTGGAATGAATGAGAAATGATTAAACAGAGATGCTCGGGGTTACCTTTTATAACAATGTTTTTAATTTCAAGTACTTCTTAAAAATACAATTTGTTAGCAGAATGAGAATTTGCATTTTTCAGTAAGTTTCTGCTCTTTGTGGATTTTTGGGTAAACCACACTTTACTTCTACATACATGTGTTCATTGCCTTATTTCTGGCAACAGAACATTGCAATTTTTATGTAAATAACAAGAGAAAGGAGAATCTACTGTAAAATACAGTGTATGACAAATTAATTAAAACAAGCAAAATAATTTAAAATTATCAATCCCACACCTTCACTGATCAAGGCTGCTACATACCTTGGAAGAAAGCGATCAAGGGAGACTTTTTATGCAGTAATATACGGAGCCTGTTCCAGTTGTTAAGCACATAATTAGAAATTCAGCAAGTCTTACCAAAGGCGGTCATAAACAATGACAATTAAAAACTCACATCTCTCTCTGCTTTGTATGGCAGTGTGTACTGAAAAAAAAAAGTTTGTTTTTTTTTTGGTGATGACTCAGATTAGCTCCAATTAAACTTAGCTGTAACTCTGAGAGCTGCAAAGAGAAGCAAGTAGAACTTTGCTGCTTACTGTTAGAGGTTGATTTACTTACAAACCATTTGAATTATTTTTAAGCATCTCCAAGAGAAGAGGTACAAAAGAGAAACCAAGGTGGAAGAAGCAGTCAGAATGCTACGAGTATAATGCAAAATTCCTATGTGCTGGTAAGCACTGATAGGTAACAAAGCAAACTTGCATCTACCCATCACTTTTCCTCATCCTGTATATATGTACAGGTTGATTTATAACAGTTCACAGTATTTCCATAAATATTATTAGTCTGAAGATCCAGAATCTGTGTAGTTTGGTTAAATGATCTATAATCAATAGAATTTTATGAGTGATCAGACAGTGGCAGAATGGTATTCCCATAGGGGAAACTATCTTGGCCCGCTAAAGTAAACAGAAAAGGCAGAACAGACTTGCCTCATTAAACCATGTCTGGGAAGACAATACATGGGGAAAGAAACTCCATCATAATTAAGCATCCCATCTAGATTATCATACTAGTGTTAGGTCATTATAAATGGTGGGTAAGTGAAGCAATGTTTCTTTTCAACAGTAAGTGCATTGGAAATTTTAAGGATTTTAAGTGCTTGAACAAGTTTTCCAGCTCACCTACTTTCAGTGTCAATTTTAGCCCCTGATTTCCCTATTTATTCCTCTAACCCTCCTGAAGTGGCCTTCAAAAAGTGTAAGCGTGAATTTATTGTAAACTTTGCTATTGCAGCCGCATTGTGGTTGTTCTGATCATTTCAGGACAAATGTGACAGTTTAAACTAACGACTGAACATCTATTGTGTTAGTGCTGCTTCCTGGTTATCTAGTTATTATTTATTTCCTGTTTGGTCTATTGTTTCTTGCCTTACGAAGACTCCTGTTTGCTCTGATAAAATTCCTTATAACATGGCTGCAACATCAAGGATTGGGTAAAAGGGGTCCTCTGAACGATAACACAAAGAGCATATAAAGAATCCATCACAGCAGCCAGTAGTATAATGCAATTTATTTTCACTAGACATCCTCTTCACTACTGGATTAGTCACTTCACTAATGAGCAAATGACCCATAACTCACGGGAGTGGGAACTTAATGTGTAGGTCTTGCCTTCACCAGTGCAGATGAACTGCGGCATGCTCACCATTATACAATCACTTAATATTTATGTCTCCTTCCCATCTTTCTTGGGCATTCCATACACCTTGGGAGTTTCATGTGAGAGAGAAATGCAGGACCCAATGGCAAAACAGATACTGAGCTTTATATTTTTTATTGTTCCAGAAAACATTAATAAAAGATGCCTCTTGCATCTAGATTCCACCAGGGGCCCGTAAGCAGACAATGAAGTGGTTTTAAAAGGCAATCTTTTGTACATACTAATACATTCAAGATGCCATTTGCTACCGCTGCATGCTAGGCATCTTTCGAATTTATTGTCCAGCTCTCACTTTAGCATAACTTCAAAAGAGAATTTATCAGGTCATTCACTGTCTGAATGCAGATTGTCTCCCTGTGCTAGGAGAAGTTGACACTGTGAAATCTAAAAAATTCTGAATTTGTCAGTAAAAGGAGACTTTACAGTTTCAGTGGAATCAAAGAACATGTGAGATCTTGCTTTTAAATGTTTTAAAATTTTCTTCCCTTTCCTTAATTTCATGTACTGATGATTTGTATTTACAAAGTCCAGAAATTTCAGTCTATGATTACTAATTAACAATTACTTGGAGTTCAGATCAAAACTCAATCAAAAGTATAAAATATTCAAAATTTTGAAGTTGATGGATCACTTTATGTGGCCAGGGAAACAGATATGGTAGCAAAAGTACATTCTGTACCTCATTTAACAAAGAATGATGACACAATTTCCTTACCCAGCATTATTTTTAACATTTTAAAGTAAATTCTAGGACTTATTTTGTACACTTAATCCCAAAATAGTTTCCTAGAGACAAAACAACTTTTAGCTTTGATGATCGGGCTGAATCTCTTCTGCTGAAATCCCAAGATAAGTTTATTCCCAACTTTATAGCTGTCAGATCACAGAAAATTTACCTGGCTGACACAGTAAAACCCATGGTACTTAGAAAGATTCTAAGCCTTTACTCATTTACACACAAGGCCAGAAAACAAAATTGTTTCTCTTTTCTCAAATCCTGAATAAGACCCTGGACCAAATCCCACTGAAGTCAACTGTACTCTTTTCCATTGAGTACTATAGATCAGAAACCCTGCAATTCTTTTCTGTTGTTCTGCACCAGTGATGGTTTTGTGCAAAACCTTGGATAAAGTATTGCCAATGACTCTCAGGATAGAATTAGCTGAGCAGTAAAATGGAACGATTGGCCCACTGCTGTGTTATGTATTACATTTTATTGATGTAGCAAGTACTATAGGTGTCAGGTCTGTGAATTCCTCGGATCTTTCCTGAATTAATTCCTCTTTCAAATCAAAAGCCTGTGGTTAAACTGGAGTATATTTTAGAAACACATTTTATTTGGAGAATTTTTGAGGATGAAAAATCCACCACAGACTTCAGTAGACAATTTCAGTGGTTAGCTGCCATCGCCATTAACCATTTCGGTGGGTTTCTTTTAGCTAAAACTTGTCTAGCTTGAACTCCCAGGTACTGTGCATCATGTATTCCTTTGTCTGCTAGACTGGAGAGTCCTCTACAGAAAACCTTCTGTCCCCATAGATACTTATGTGATCAAGTCACCCCTTAACCTAAGCTTTAATATGATTTATGTAGACTGAGTACCTTCCCTTTCTTCTATGTACACTGTCAACAATGCTTTCAAGTCTTTTAACTGTGCTACTTGCTCTCTTCTGAAATCTTTCCAACATCCTCTAGGTTTATAGCAAGCAGCTACACAGAATTAAGACTATTTTAAATCTGGAGTAGTGGCTTGTGTTAAGTTCTCTATTAGAAATATATTAGTCATAAAGACATTAGAAATAAATAGCAACAGCTGTATAGAAAAAGGTAGCATATTAGCTGGTACTTCAGGATTAGCGCTTCAGGAACAGGGCCTTAATAGGAAAATAAAAGGTATTTGTGCCTTCGGCACTTAGAAACATCAGTCTCTTTGTTTGGGTTTCTAAATATAGGTGTAGAAGTCTGACAAGTGGTGCCCTTTCATAACCTAGAAAGCTCCTCCTTTTATTTATTTGTAAATGTGGTTTCACATTCTAAAATTTTTCCACATTGCTTTGGGTGAGAGCACCATTCTTCATCTTGCTCTTGGAAGGTTGCCTATTCTTTGTGACCAACATTAAGGTCACTGCAGAAACACAGTTGGAGAACTGATGCTGTGCAAACCAATGAGCTCAGTAAGGTTTATGAAGAACTTTCCTTGGTGGCAAAAGTAACACATTTACCTTTACTGTAATTGTATTTTCTTTGGAAAATTAGGTTTTTATAATTCATATCTGCTATAAGATCTCCAGTGCAAGTGCTTTGTGAAAATGTTGCTATATCTTGTGAAGAGTCTTACAAAACTTATTTTAGGTATTTCAGTCAGTAATTGACAGTTGGTAGATTGGTCTACGACACCAATATTTCATGCAATGAGCATTTGGCGTATCTCAACCAATCACATTGGTATTTTATGAAGATTCTTTAAGAAAAAAAAAAAATAACCTGTCAAATTTAGAGGGGGGGAAATATTCTACTTTTCTCTGTTTTGCTGAATTATGTTCCACCACTAAAGCAAGCAATATCTCTGTAGTATTGTATATCTGTTAAAACAAACAAACAAACAGTTCAATGTGTCATTTAAGCAAAAATGCTCAGCTGCTTAGTATTCCCATGAGCAAGTTTTTCTTCTAGCCTTTTCTGTCAGGTTATTTGTTTCTTGCACTCCTCCTGTTTTTCTCTCTTCACTTTTCCCTTCTGGCTTACCAAGTCCACGTGGGATGAGCAGAAACACAGTCTTCTGACCACCCCTGTTTTTGAACACGGGGGGGTTGTGCTTTAAGTAAACTAGGGAATGGCTGAGATTAGGGCTACATTATTTGTTCAGAGAATTAAAAAGGAGACTACAGGGAGAAAGAAGGCAGGACTGAAAAATAAATCCTGATGAGAGGGGGCTAAAGTAAACCCTCTCTGTTGTGCAACTCTATAGTCAGTTTCTCAGGAGGGCTATATATCTGTGCAGTTGTCCTAAACCCTGGTCCTGTCAGGATAATTTCTCCCATTTTACAACTTCAATGCCACACGGTTCCCTAAGTCAGTTCAGTGCACAGCCATTTCACCTTCACCCCCCCTGCAAGATGAGTCTAGGGTGCAGCAACAGCCATGAGTCAATCAAGGATGGTTCTGATTGTAAATGCCTGCAATGGTATAAATGACAGTGCCGAAGGAGATTATATTCAGAGCCACATACATGCTGCAGAGGTCCCACCTCGAGATTAGCCTAAAATACCACCCAGATCTCTAGGTCCTTCCCAATTAGCACAGCCAGGCAATCTTCCTGGCACTACAGAGGCAAAGACATATTTTTAGCTCAGTGCTGTGCTCTCTCCCCTGAACTCTCGGAGCCCTGCTGAGCCAATGGAGTCCCAATCAGTGGGCTAGCTCTGATGCTGCCCTTCACAAAATTGCCTGTAAAGCCAGTTCAGCGAAGGGATCTGTAATGAGCTCAGCAGCTTGGGGCTCTCAGTAAACTGCAGTGGTGAAGTGAGTTCATGGCTGAAATACCAGCCCTTTTATTCACCAGTAGCACATCAATTAGTAGTTTAATAGGCAGAGGAAGGATACAGTTAGTGTTCATTTAATATTAGGCTGATCATATTCTGTATTTGTGCTAATTCTGGCAAGCTTTCCTCATTTTTGTACTTCAAGAGAGATAGTTTCTTAATTTTATTTCCCATTCTCCACACTACAAAGAATCTGACATCTAAGTTCAGTTGCAATGTATAGAATTAAAATGTAAAGATTAACAAATCAAGAAGTTAAAACAATTCTTCTTATAGATTGAACAATTAATGAAGAAAGAAAAATGCTCTAGGATCCTGCAGGCTTCATATATGATCCGTGATATTGTTTTTATGCTTATGGTCATGTTTTATTACTCTCAGAGAGCACTAAGCATAAATGATTTGCATTAAAACAGGAAACACTTGTGAGTTAATCAGTGCCTCAAGTTCTTCAGTGGTTCCACTCTTTCTTTCTTCCTGTTTTATAAAGAGCTGATTTTATTACTTAATTAGTTCCTCTGGTCAAGGACTATGGACCCAAGTGTTGTCAAAGGTAGCAGAAAGAAACATCTGTCCACTCGGCCGGAGTTGTCTCCCATCAGCAGGAGGGATGGACAAACAGTTGATGGCAAACAGTATGTTCACCAAATGATGGGCTATTATTATTTTACAAACTGATTGGAACAGTTTAGGGGGTTTTGTATTTTGTTGTTATTTATAAGTATTCAGGAAGTACTTGCTGGCAACATATTTCAGCCAATTTCATCCTATTGCACATTGGATCTGTGCCTTCACTATTCATGCTTGCTGCTCTCCCAGCCTAACTAGTCCCCCACGTCACATGGGGTTGTTTCTTGTCCATTACTGGTGAGTGGAACTAATAAATGTATGTGTTGGGGGGGGAGAGATTATGAATTAGTTTCTGCTTTGTCCCTGGGAAATAGGATCCCCTTTTCTTTGCAGAGAAGCATAAATCTACCCAGATCAAGCTTAATTTTTTTTTTTTTTTTCTTTCTGATTTGCTTTTCCTAGGACTCTACGAAGTGGAGTCGCAAACTTGGGACACATTTAATATTCATTCTCATTCATTAGTATTGCAAAAAAAAGTCTTATTCTCAAATATTTCTTTTTTTTGTTCTTAGGTAGAAGAACAAAATACTTCAGAACTTTCTGCTATTTCTATTCTTTAGTATACCTGCATAATCACTGCTTTTTCTGTTATCTTACAATGTATCCTGGGGTTCAGCTTCTCCTGACATCTGCTGCATGACAGAAAGCTGACATCCTTTTTGGCTAAGTACCCCCACCCCCAGCAGTCTCTATTATAGCCCATCAGTCCATTTTAGTGGGCTAATGTGCTAGGGCTCCCTAGAAATAAAGCTTGGTTTCTCCACCTTGATCACCATTTAATGGGTCAGATTTTCACAAACACTGCTGTATTTCTCATAGTCTGACTTGTCTATGTTTTTTGAGACTAAAATAGTCTTTTCCAACAACAAGATATTATATTATATTATGGACTGTGGTTCTTTCTTTTCAGTTACTACATGCCTATTACTCTGGTAGTTACGTATTTTGTGTTTCTGAAACTCCTCTCTCACGGTTATATTACCTATCTGACCCATACTTCAGTCCACATGTCTCACCCCATGACACGTCTATTGCCTATGAAGTCTTTCTTCCAGTGCCTTCAAGGATCTGTAAAGGTCTTCAAAATCAGGGCATGCAGGAAAACAACAGAGTATGGGCTGCTAAGAGCAATGCATCCCAATATATGTCCAAGAAAGGAAATGTAGAAGTAATGGCCTTCATTAAAAGCTAGACTTGTGGTTCTTTTACTGGTGATAGACCTGCACCAGTAAGTCAAAAGAGTGCAGGGATGAGTTTCCTCTGCAGATCTCTCCAGAATTGAAGTGTCAGTGCCAGGCTGATACCTAAAAGGGTGCACAGGGTCCAACCTAAGCCTGGCAGACAGCTCCCTGCGACTGTCTTCCTCAGAGCCTGCAACTGGTATTCCAGAGTTCTATTCATGCACAAGCTGGTGAGCATCCAACAGATTCTGAAAGGCAAATAAAGCATGGCTTCATTTTAGAGTTCATGCATGTTTTAGAGGGTGTTTTAAATAGCATATTATATCAGAGAAGAAAAACTGATGCTATTCCTCAGATTTCTGTGGTTAAAAGATGAATGGGGTACTTTTTTTGGTCCAGCAGACTAGGTCTTACTGAGAAACTGCTTCTGGGAAAAACTAAGAGAGTGGATAAGTGGTCTTGCCACCTGAGATATACTACATCCATGAGCCTGAACTGAATTATACACAGGAAAACCAGAGAGTGTTTTTCTTTTCTGAGCATTTGTGAAAAGTCAGCAGAAAAGCAGAGTTTAGATTTAACATTAATCTAAACATTTTAAATCAAAGTTTAGATCAAAGTTCAGTCAATGTCTGCTTTCATCAGCTGTTGCTCTTGGAGTCTTACCATTTTGTTTTCAATTTCTGCTCAGAAGCCTAATTTTCAAAGCTGGATAACCTTAAAGTTTCAAGGAAATGTATTAGCCAGCAGCCTCATGTTAGTGACTGTGTTTTTTTCATGTATAGTGTCTTGTAAATATGACTAAGTCTAATAATCTTCTGCATTACAGCCCGTGAAACACCATTAACATTCAAAGGTCTGCATAGGTGAAAATTTGGACTCACGGTTATTTAAGAAATTCTTATATTCTTTCTAGGCTTTTATGGGGCCTTTGGCATTATTGTACATGACTAGTATAACACAATAATAATAGGAGCTACATATTTAGGAAAACTTCTAAAATATGTTTAAAATCATCAACACTTTTGCAATGATGATCCCACTTACTTTGACCTTGATGCAGGGTGCTCTGATCTCCCCTTCTGTATTTGTATATAGTTGTCATCACCTTATCTGGAATAGAAAGAACTGCAATGCATCTTTTTTAGTTCATTAGTAGGAAACTTCTCTCTTTATACAGCAATGAAAATGGGAAAGTGTACAGTATAGTGCTAATACAAACGGTGTCATAAAATCCCACTTCAAGATTTCAGTTAAAAAAAAATAGTTATCTTAAATATGTTAGATTAACAGAAGTAAAAATTACTTGATAACAGCTTGTGCTACTACCACATTTGAACACAGACAGCTGTTTTTTTTTTTTTACTCAGAAATCTGTTGCCATTTTTCAGAACAATGGCAACTATTCTGCTAAATCTGTCATCATAAATACCGTGTCAGTACAGCACGAGGACTGGTATGAATGCTGTATGTGATGAAGTTCTTGAAGTCACCAAGTAATGGCAAGGGATATCTTTGTTCTAGACTGAGAGATGATCAGAGTTTAAAGAACTGATCACAACACTGCTCTCCAGTGACTCCAGTTTGCTTTCCTAAAATTCAGGGTCCTGACTTTACTCCTCTCCTGACCCATATCCCTCAGGACTGTGAACTCCACCAGTGCACGATCAATGCAGCCCAGGCTGCCTTCAATCTTAATGTCACTGATTAACATGGTTTTGCTGGTGACCATTAGGTCCCGTATCACATCCTCTCTGGTAGGGCTATTAACTGGCTTAAGACATTATCCTCTATGCATTCCAGGAGACTTCTGGACTATGTTTTACAATACATCCACACCTTCTGAGGAGTGCATTGGGGAGAGACCTTAGGGCCCTTGCATGATGCGAGGCTGCCTGCTGTTCCCCCTGCCCTGGCTTAGTGCTGTCATAGCCTAATCCATGTGTCTGCCAGCCCCTCTGTGGCTCTGAGATGTCATCTGTGGGTCAGAGCCTGATGGAGAAGGGTTCTCTAGCATGATGCTGACAGTGCGTGTTGTGTGACATGGGAGGGGGCATGATGGTATATGGATGCCAGCTGGTGCAAGGACCTCTGGTAGAGCTTTACAGGATGAGTCAAGGCAGAATGAGCCACAGTCAGTGTATCCCACAACAAAATGCCTTACTTGTTGGGTGCCCTTCAGCAAGCTGCCCTAACAACTGTGCTCAGAGAACAGTGTCTACCTGGACTTCTGGAAGACTTTTGACACAGTTTCCCAAAAAATCCACATGCAGAAGCTGTTACATTATGTGATGAATGAGTAGACAGTGATGTGGATTGAAAACTGGTCTGGGCCCAGAGAATGGTGATCAGTCTCACAAACCCTAGTTGGAGTCCAGTAACTAGTGATGTACTCCAGGGCTGCAATCTTGTTTAACATTTTCATTAATGATCTGGGTGATGGGGCAGAGAGCACCCTCAGCAAATTTGCTGATGACACAAAACTCGCAAGTGTGTTTGATATGCCAGAGGGTTGTGCTGCCATCCAGAAGGACCTTGACAAACTGGAGAAATGGGCTGACAGGAAGCTCATGAAGTCCAACAATGGGATTGTCCATCCTGGAGAAAAGAAGGCTCAGGGGGATCTTATCAATGTAGCTTCCTGAAGGGAGGGTGCAAAGAGGATGGAGTCAGGCTCTTTTCAGTGTTGCCCAGTGATGGGACAAGAGGCAATGGGCACAAACTGAAATACAAAAGGCTCCTTTTAAATGTAAGAAAAGACTTTACTGTGAGGATTATTGAGCACTGGCACAGGTTGCTAATGGAGGTTGTGGAGTCTCCATCCTTGGAGATATGCCGGTCACCCAGGCATGGTCCTGGGCAACTGGCTCTAGGAGTCCCTGCTTGAGCAGGAGAGTTGGACCAGGTGACCTCTGGCAGTCCCTTACAACCTCAACCGTTCTGTGATTCTGTGAAGTTTATGCAGCTAAAAGAACCACATTACCCCTGAAGTCCTAATGGTATGAGGAACCCAAATCGAACAAAGATAACATGCCACAAAGTGTATTTGTGCAGCACAGTTATGTACACACAGGGTCAGCTGGACAGCTATGCTGGTCTGGAGAGAGGAAGCTTTGAGAGAGCCTTGGACCATCGAGTGAGGGCAAATCTCACAGCCAAGGGAGGTTGATGTTTGTCACAACAATGACAAAGAACAGTGGTTTTGAGGACTATTAGCCAGAGTTAATGTTTACAGTACCATGCTTTTTCATAAAGAAAGGGGTCAAATTAGGAGCACAGGCTACTGTATTTTCTTTCTTCACCAGTTGGGGATCACAACATGCTCTTACCATGTAAATGAGGGGTGAAATAACAGATCCTTTTACACTGTTTTTCGAGCAGGCAGGATTACAGCAGAGATTGTGTTGTGAAACAAAGAATAGCTCCACAGGAGCCATGACTCTTCCTATGAATCATTCTGTCCCCTGTCTTCCCTTCCCATATACCCTTTCTTTTTGTAATTTTTCTTAACAGTAAGTATCTTCTAAATGGTAATGCCACACAGCTGAATGTCTGGACTTAAAAATGTCTAAAGTTGACTGTTTACTAGCTACAATTTTATTTAATAAGTAGTGACTGATAATGGTTATTTGCCTTCCTACTCAGAGACAGAAAATACACTCTAAATGTAAGCATATGCATTGTCAAAATTATAAACATACCCTTCCCCTAAAGTGCCAAATAGAAAGGAAAGTCATAATACACTTCCAATATCAGGAGAGAAATTGGGGTGGAGGGCCTGGAGAGATGGGATATATGTTTTTCTAAATAATGTTATGTTAACAACAGCTATGAGTGTAGAGAAATTACATATGGAGCCGTGCTGACATTTACAGGAACTGTCGCAGAGAACCTGAAATATATAACAGGGAAAATAAGAGATTTAGAGTTAAAAGGTTACATCACATTTAGAAATTGAAGGAAACAAGTGTTGTTGTTCATGATAATACCTGGAGAAAGAATTACAGTTGCATCTAAGGACTGCTTGGAGAGCGTTAATGGACATTGTTTCCCTCTAACTTTCAATGAGCAATTGGCAAATGCTCCCTGACGTGTGTTTCGACATGAGTGCTTCTTTTTGTTCATCCAGGGTGCTCTGATCATATTCCCAAGGGCTGGTTTTGCTCCCAGGAATGAAGCAGGAGCAGTCATGAGTCTGCCCTGACTTGCACTGACTGAAGTAGACTTTCTAGTCTAACATCCAGTGATTTGCAACATAAAATCATGTCAAAAATCTTACTTTTCATGACTCTCTATCCTGAAAAAAGGGACACAGCAACCAGATCAGCACTACAGAACACAAATAAAATTTCAAACTAGAAAAATGCTATCTAGGCTCTGGATCCTGCTCTGTCTCTCCTGCAGTGCTCAATGGCTGGTCATGATTTGGCCCAAAGTATATTCACTTGCAGTAATACTGATAGATGTTATATGTCACATACCACTTCACAGTAATTTCCTGGATTCAGTGATTATTTCACCAATGTTTTGTTTCAAGTCTTCAAAAGTGTCCAAATTCTATTTTTCAGGCATATAAGTAGTCTTAAGAAGCTGTGGCACTTCTGTACGAAAGATGATGCTTTAGGAGCCGACTGAAGGATGAATATCTCCTATAAATATTATTTTTGTGCTTGTGCTTGTTAAAATGTGAAAGGTAATGTTTGCGTGCACACACATATTCCAGGTATTTTTCTGGGAAACTATTTTTTTCAAATTATTCTTATAGACTTATTGAGATGCTGTTGACTTATGAATCAGCAGCACACAAGTGCAAATTCCTATGGAAAAGGAAAAAGGGAATGAAAGAAGGAGAGGAGAGATGTGAAGAAAAGGAAAAGAAGAAAAAGAAGAAAAAGAGATCTAAACCCCAGAGGAATGACTATGAGCCTTAAAACAGACTAAGGGCTGGTCACAGGAAAAACAAAGTAGGTATGGCTTTATGAAGGAGATACAGTCACAAATGAGACACTCAACTCATTACAAGGCATTTCACTCAACTCATTAAAAGACATTTTTAAGTGCTTACACTCCTAAAGCACCATCTCGAAAAGAAAGCAAGATTTTCCTTTTAGTAAGTACATAGCACATTAAGGCTGATCAATTTGTTAATGTGAGTGTCTGAGAGAAGAGAGATTACTGCAACAAAGGTTCTGACATGTAAATTAAAGTAGTTTGGTTAGACTAAAAGAATATTGTATAACACCACGTGTGCCCAACTTTGTATACAAAACCCATATGATCTGGAGACACACACACTTGGTGGTCACATAATTAAGACTCTGAGAGTGTGAGCACACTGGGTTTGGAAGGAATTTTGTCTCTGGATTTGTGAATGCAGGTTTAACTGCACATGCAGCTCCAGGAACCCTGTGTTCCCAGGCAGACTGGGGACAGAAGCTTCACCATTATGTAAGTTTTAACAGTTTCATTAAAAGAAAGCCAGTGAAGGTGATTCAAGAGAAAAATTGCAAGATTTATCTATCCCAAATGTGAGGAATCTTTGAGTCCCATGTCAGTTACGATCTGCTTTGTTCCAGTAGCAGAAATAGTGTTAGACAAAAAGATATCTTGTCTTGAAGTGTATGCACTCTTACTATTGTTTTATTTGTATTCTTCCACCTTAAAATTAGCCATATCTTATAAAGTATGCACAATAAATCCAAACAGTAGGATGGAGACAGAGATTGACTAAGTGAAACCTGCCCTAAGTGTGCACCCAAGAGATCAACAGAAATCAATTTGTCTTGCAGAGGTAGGTAGTTATACATAAAAGCTGAGAAAAATCATACTGGAAGCCATGGGAACACTTTCAAGTGGGAAAATTGGGGGGGTTGCCTACTGCATATGCCCATGCTACGAGACAGTATGTGCATGTGTGTGCGTGTGAGTCATGGAGAGAGATATCAAGAGACAGAGAGTGGAAGAGAGCAAGCAAGAGAAGAGAGGGAAAAGAAAAAGGGAGGAAAAAAGAAGTCATTAGAGTCAAGCAGATGCAAAAGCACAACGGTTGTATTAAATTATTTTGAGCTTTTTGTACACTTACATAATTCTCAAGTAGAAGAAAATAAAGCCATAATTTATGCACAGTTCTCCCTAGCAAGTAAAAAAAAAAAAGTTATTTTTACAACCCCCTATATTGATTTTATTTTTAGAACACTTTCTAAAATAAGTGGAGAATTCAATCCTACTCTCTGAGGCACGTCAATTTGTGCCCACATAGTCGATGGAAAGATTGAACCCTAAGTGCAGATCATGACATTCTGCTGTGATAAAAGCTGTTTCTGTTTGCTTTAACCCTCATGCATAGTGGTAAATGCCACCTGTGACACATTGGGATAAGTATAACTATAACTATTGCATCCAGTGACTGCAATGCACTGAAAGTTGTTTCTGAAAGTTACCCGGCTCTCGGATAACATTATTCTAAGTGTTTTAAGATGGGAGAAGGCAGGCAAGCTATAGAAACAAATAAATTTTACTTTCTAGGAGGCTTTTTTCAGAACGTGATACCAATTAACAAGAAGTAATACATATCTTAGCCAAAAGTCATTCTGTGATCTACTTAGGCATGTGCTTGTTTCTAACCCTGTTCAGGAAAAGCCTTGAGTTCTTGCTTAGCTCCTTCTAAATTGTGCCCGTAGGCATTGCTTAATCAGCACTATAGGAAATATCCATTCACCCAACCACTGCCTGCTGGATGTTTTTGTCCATGCAGGACGTGTATATATTAATAATCAAGATCTGGGCCTACTCTTGTCATTGCCTCCCAGTCACTCTTCTCTTCCTGTATCATCAAAACTTGTTTCCACTATTATTTAGGTCTCTGTGGCTAGGAAGGCAGAACCAGAAACCGCCAGAATCACCTAAAGCAATGAAAATCTATTGCTGAAGAGCCTGAACATGTCTCACAATGTTATTTTCCCAAAGATAAGGTCTATAAGGTTGCTATGCTGCCAGTGGTGTATTTCTTTCTGTATGGTGTAGAAGTGAAGAGAGGGCAGCAGGGTGGCAGACTGCCTGCCCATGAAGATTTCTGCAACTATTTCAACTGTATCATCATCTTCCAGGTACTTCTTGCTTCAGAAAGCTGTTTGCTGCTGCTGAGCTCCCAAAGAAGCCTGACTGGCTTTGGTGGCTTCTATAACTATTATTTATTAATCAGCTTTTTGGATGGGGAATTGTGCTATAGCATATATATAAATAATTATGCTATATATGAAAAAATAGCTATCTTGCTCTTTCTCTGAGAACTCACATGCTGTGATTCTGGTCCAGGCATGGAGCTTCTGGACATGGTGCCAGCCCATGTATTATAAACTACATGGCAGAAACAAATTCTTGTCTTCTCTAGCCCCGTTGGCTGTGCAGGTCCTTGTCTACCAAAAGGATGAAGAACTGTCAGGTTCCAACTCCAAAAATCCTTCCTGCTTCCTCCTCTGTGCTGCAACCCACGCTGGCCTAGTTTTGAAATGTTCTGGATAATTGATGTGAACAGCTAAAATTTCCTTCCTGTGTAAGATAATGTGCCCCTTCTAGGTTTAGTTTCCAGAGGACCCCAAGCTTTTTAGCAATTGAATAATTCCACATAAGCAATAAAAAATAGTGACAAACCCTCTGATAAAAACAAATAAGTGAAAATCGCTGTTTGCTAAAATTTTGCTGAGAAACTATCTTTGTCCTTGGGCAACATTTTGTTACTCTGCTCACATGCCTTGGTGTGTTTCCTGCTGAGCTGGCTATATAGTTCTATAGATATAGCAATACATATGCATGCATGTATTATCTATATATCTCTTGTTTTCTAAACCTGAAGTAATTTATGTAATTATACACATAATGTATTTTATCCAAATACACAAAGAAGATTTTTTTTTAAATGCCACTTAGGATCCAGATTTAACTTAAACCACTACTTAGTCTATCTTTCTTAATAGGATACTAAAAAGGAATTTTATGACAACATTATCAGTAGCATTTTGCTGATAATTAGAATAACAATAATAAAACTGAGATATTTTTTCAGTAATAATGGTGTTATTAATGAGATTTTTATGAAAGACAGACTTCTTTAGTATAATTATGAAAATTGATCTTTTGCATTTTACTTATTCACTGAAATCAGATAAGTGGCTTAACTACATGTATTATTTCTAATAAATATTCAAAAGAATGCATTTAAACAAGGCACCTCATTCTATTCTTGCTCATATTCCTTGCATTTAAATAAAAGTGTAATTGCTCTGCTTTTTTAAACTGCTAGTTTGGATTAGCTGTCTAACCTGTACAGTGTAGCTGTTTGCTGTTTGCATTTTTAATAGCTTTATTACCATTTGGTGAAGCCTTAATTTCTCGCTCCCTTGAAGAGTCCTGCCTTTAAGTCAGCTCTACAATTTAACCAGCAATAATGTGTCAAGATAAGATAAAGACCTACACCAGATGAAATGCAGTATTTTTGTGTAGCGTTCTGTCATTGTTAAAAGAAAGATCTGAGTATGTCAAAATGTAACACCTGAAAGTTTAATAAACTTTGTAGCATAATTTTACAGTTCACATTTTAAAATAAATCATTCTAGAATACATTAGCTTGTTCACTAGTGAAATCAGTTAAATATCTATATAAATATGTTTGGGTGAAGGAAGCCAGCAGTTTTTCAACAAGGATAGAAGTTCTTTCATTTTTCAAGCCTCAGGTTAAATCACTTCTGAAAATCCTTACTTCAATTCACTTCTATTAACTCTGCAGTTTCCTCGTAACTCCTTCATAATATTTGGCCATAACATCACTGCAGAGGTTCATTAAATATTGCAAGCATTCTTTTTTTTAGAGTTGCTAATATTGACATAATTGAAGTGTATTTAACTCCTCGCTTTCAGTATTCAGCCTGCTGTTTGAGTATTCCTGTTTCTTTTCACATTTATGATTCACTTATTCACACAAGTATGTTTTTGGTTTTGGTTGTTTGTTTGTTTGTGTGGTTGAGGTTTTGTGTGTGTGTTTGCTTCGCTTATTTACTTATTTTATTTTTTGGTAATAGAAATATATGTATTTGAGTGAGGAATAAGTATCTCAGTTCTACCTTAGCAGAACCTGCTATTTCACATGTAAGTGGACATTAGTGTCCTCCATCTAACCAGGCTTATTTAATGACAATGGCAGAAGTGTAGGCTCTGTAAAGTACACTCAGTCCATGAGAATAGATACAGGGTCAGATTTTTTTAAATTTTTTTTAATTTTTTTTTTTAACAGAACTCTTGTGAATGCTGCTGCTTCTTAAAAAAAAAAAAGGTGCAGTAATATAAAAAGCCACTACTAGTAGCTGTTTGCAGGCATTCAGCTCACTCCTTGGGCCCAAGCTGTTGGCTGTTGCCTCTCTCAACAATAACAACTAGTCTTCTTCTCTTAGGTTGGTTAAGCTTCCCCAGGGCAGATTTGCTAAAACATACACTTCCATGAAATGGTTTCATTTTGATGAGCCATCATTTTGCATTGAAAAGTAACCTGATTTGCTGCCAAATTCCCCGATCTGTTTAATTTCAGTATTTCATCTCCCTGGGCTAGTTCTGCACTGAACTATATTAAGAGGCAGCCTGAAATGCTCTTTTGGAGGGCTCTGACGGTTTGGCATCATAGACCCTGTATTAATTACAAATACCATAGTACACTGTATTTCCATTTCTCACAGTCAATGATATATGAACTGCAGAGCCATCACTGAATAGACTTTGACTTATGAGAACTAGTCCCTGGCTGAAATGGCAAAAGGTTGTTAATAATTTAGCTCTGCTTTGACATAAACGGTAGTTCTGTGGGCCTTGGCTATTAGTTATGAAGAACAGAATTCAATTTTTAGAACGAACAGGAAAGATACATCTGCAATAAATACACCCACTGAGTGCTTCCTCAAACATCAAATACTGCTGTGAGAAAATCTGCCCACTTTTGAAGTTAGGGCCATGTATTGCTCATATGAGAAAGGCCTATAAGATGTGACCTTTCCAGGTCAGATAAAACCTCACATTAAGAAACAGACGTATCTAAAATTAGGCTCCTAAATCCATTGTTAACAATTTAAAAATTATTTAGGACTTTAAAAATATGCAATAGTGGTTGTTACTTCATGGCAGCCGTGGAAGGCAGCTCAGTGATAGCCAGACTTTTCCATCAACAGTAGTACGTGGTATGCCTACAGCAACTGTAGTACTGATGTGTGTTGAAGAATTTTCCCATGACAGTGATGCTGATTACTGGTCTTGCCTATAGGTGCTAAAATACATTTTAAAGGAGGCTGAAAATATATAACTATTTTTTCAATTGACTTTTCAGGGTGACCAATGTTTCTTCTTCTACATGGGTATTTGGGAGTTGAAAATGGGGATAAAGGCAGCTTACAAACAATGTCACAAGCCAACGACTATGAAAAATTATGAGAGAGCCTGCAGTGGATGCAGCCCTTAACAAATGCTGAATGTCTGCCTCTGCTTGAAATATACTTGCTACAAACACTCCACTGAACACAGCATTTAATTACATTCCTACATTAGACACATCTGTGTCTCAAGGACTTTTTGGAACTGCAGACTGACATTCCTATGCTCTTGTTTCCCCTGGGAGATGCAGGGTTGACCAGAGGAAACAGTTCTCTGGAGGCTAAATTAAATAAGCTCACAAGACCACAAAACACACAGAGGCAGAAGAGCTCGTCTGCCAGCACCAAAGGCCAGGAGATCAGCATCTCTGGCATGGAGGCTTGAAGATGTGCAAGACATCCCTTCTTCCAGCTGTGTTAAGTGAAAGCAGTACTGTGTTGAGATGCTGATCCCTGACCATCACAGGAGGTTATTGCTGTGGCAGCTCCAGCTGTGTGAACAGTCCTGTAAAGCACTTTGGCATAAAGCAGCCAGGTTAATGACAGCTGCCCGACTCATCCAGGCTAACCCAGGCAACTTGGCCCACAGAACAGCTACAACAGTGACCTCCAGGAACACGCTGGTGACACCCTCGTCTGACACAGTTCTTTGCACAGTAAATACCAACTTTTAATCTGATTATTTGCTTCACAGTCTGAAGTGAGGCATGGATACAACGGTCTCTTCATACTAGCAGCCCAAGCCCACATCAGTGTGGAAAATCACTTATACAAGCATGAATCAAGACAGAAGGAAGGGCAGGTAGAGACTCCCACTGAGCAGCAGAATGATGCACCAGAGCTGAAGTCAGATGGACTTCAAACATGCCTGGAAGCCTTCCTTGGACTGTTAACTTGCAGCTGCTCTCTCAAAACAGGATCTCGTATTTCACGTTTTAGACAATTCTGTCTGCACCAAAAGAACCCGAGTTTGAGACTAGTCCAGGCTATAACGTTAAGCATTCAAGGTTAATGCAATAGAGTCCTTGTCTCTGTATCTTATGGTATTTTGTACTTTTTAAAAAGTAGAAGCACTACCCCACATGTGTGTGATGTGAGGGCATGTGTCAAAGGTGTGAAAAATGATTGCAGGAAAAGGCTCTGACTAGAATGATCACAGAGAAGCCAAGACACTTGTGGTTCAATAATGAGTTCATTCAGAAAATCACAAGGCAGTGTGACAGCTGGAGTGAGGAAAGACTTGTGACAGCATTTTGTTAAGAATTGCATGATGAAAAAATAATAATAAACATTAATGAATTTTTGTTGGGTTTGTGTTTTGCATGTGATTTTTTTTTTTTTCTTTCCCATGACATAAACAATAGTACTCTGGTCATAATCCAAAACCTGACAAAGGTCCAAGGTTGAAAAGGGTTTCTTTGAGCCTGTCTTCCTGGTATAATTACTGCAGGTTCAGAGGAACTAGATCTGGAGTGTTGTAAAACTCAACACAATGAACTTGACAGACAGCCAGATTTCTGTTTTCAGCCAGTTTAAGGTTACTATAATCTCATTATTATGCTTGAAAGACGACAAGTAATAGAATCTCAGGTAGCCGTTCTGTCTTTACTCAGCCGCATCTTCTCTTTTATGCCGATTTCCCTTGATTACCTGAACTAGTGAGGCTCGGTTTTCAACCACTTATCTTCCAGAAATAATCATCTGATCAGCCTTACAAGGTTCTCACTGCACTCAACAGTTTTAATGGGTCAAGCGTTAAATTAACCCTTTAACCATAGCCTGGAAGAATACAAAACTTATTAAAAACCAGTTTACTATTCAGTCATTGTTAACTTTGCAGAAGAGAAGTTCCTTAGCTAGCTTTGCGTGATTTTTCTCTCCACTTGTCCTGTTTTACTGCACCTTTGCCATTACTAACACATGAAATCTTTTTAAAGCTCCTACCTAAGGAAACCTTCTGATTCTTACTTCTACAAAAGCATAAAATGAAGCTGCAGGAAAAGTGGTGTGTATCTGACATTGTATTTTAAGGCAACTTCCTACAAAAATTAAATTAGCTTTTCTACGTATGGAAAAACACAGAATTGTAAGGCTTCTGAAACTCTTAGAGACCCATCTATGCAATGGAAAGAGTTTGCAGCTCTCTCTGGCATGTAAGAGTGTTTGCACCAGCCTCAGCTACAGCAGGGAGGAAACCAAGCAAGAGGCCCCTTACTCATGTAGATCCATGGTGGTGTGCAGAAAAGTCAGCAACTTGTGCTGCTGCTTTCAGCCTCCAGAAAAGTCCAGAATCCTCTCTTGGAGGAGGCTGGAGCCCAAGCAATGTTCTTCATTCTTCACCTGGACAGTGCACAGCCAGCAGAAATGTGCTGTCTGCCCTGACTCATCCCAAAGCCTGGGAAATTGAGGGAGATGTGAAAGGATGTGGCTCTGAAGAAACAGCCTTGGCAATGCTGCTCCTAGGAGCAGGTTTTCACCATCACAGAACTAACACCGTCAGGAGGTGCTTGAGCAAGAGGCAGATGACAGCAATGGCTGTGCCAGACCTTAGTTGTTCTTGTGAAGCCAAGGCCCTCTGCACAGAGGAACTGCTTTAGCAGAACAGTTTATTCACTCCACAAAAGGGCACATTCTCCCTTTCAGCAATAATCAGCAGTAAAAAGACACCAGAGCAGAAATACTTCATGTAAATCAAGTCCAGAAAGAGCCTCAGTTTACTAGCTGTTATGAATGAGGGGTGTGATCCATCCCAGCACTACTTCTTACAACGGCAGCATAGTAGAGATGTCCAGGGTGTAGATCTAGGCTTGCTATCTTCAACCAATTCTTGCTCACACAAAATTCTCACTGCTGTTCACAGGGGTATTGCCAGGAAATGACTTGAATGAAAGATGGGGTTTTTTACAAAGAAATTTCATACAACACTTTCATCACTTTTAGTTTGTACAATCCCAAATCTGATCTTTGATGACAACTGGAACTGCTTATGGGGCTTTACTAACTCAGGTTAGTAGTCATCAAAGGAATGTTAGGACTACAAAATCTACTCTGTGTGTTTGTCTTTGCTGCGTATGTTAGTCATTACATGTGTGTAGAAGGAGAATGTGGTGATTTCAGTCTGTTCATAATATATTGATCCTTTACAATGGATGAATGGAAAGAAAGAATAAACAATGCCTAAAAGATAGATTGTGTAATGATTTTGGGTATATGGGCTTTTAAGAGGAATCAAGGATAAACCTCCAGGTCCTTACACAGAAGATGGAAGAACAAGTGCAGGGAAGAACCAGTGCTGGGGACACTGAACACAGTGAGCCTGCTGCTCAGGGCACTGCTGATAGTCAAGAGAAACACTAGAAAAAGGAACACATCTTGGGGCTCAGCTAAACTTTGGCATCCTACTGGGGTCTACAGTGAAGGTGCCGTGTTGTTTCCAGAGTCCTTCTACAGTGAAGCATGTTACCTATAGAAGTATTATTTTATTCTATTAAAAGTCAGCACTATTCCTCTTCAAAATATTGCCATTAGAGAAGACAGGGTGGTGACCTTTCCATATAATTCCTTATACTCAGGATCTTCCTCTGGGACACCAAATATTGGGATTCAGTTACTCCCTCAGCTTGCCAGTGTAGAAGCTCTGACGTTCTTCCTACCAGTTCTGTATGTCAGACCCTGCTCTTCAGCAAAATTTATGAAATGAGATAATGTTCTTCTGGGACACCATGTGGTCTATTCGGCTCTCCCAAAGACATAAAATGCCTTAAACTTGTCAAATATAAGATCCTCCTCTAGAGAAACCACCTTTGGCTCAAAGGCTAACATCTTATATGCTTTAGCTTGAACAAAGTTTCCTACAATTTAAGGGAAATATTTAACCTTGTTTCCTGAACTGATGAAACAAGAAACTTCCTTGTTTCTCTCTCTTTCTTTCCCCAAATCCTGCTTTCATTTGGTATGGTCAAGAAATAAAAACATCTTGTCTTTGAAATTAGTGCGTTCATGTACTGACTACCCAGGATGAAAAAGTCACAGAGGTATTAGAATCTGAAGCACTGCTGTGAATAGGTACTTAATAAACAGGAACCCTGTGCTTCTCAGCTGCTTATTTGGAAGCATTCTTGGAAATAAGGAACCAACATATCTTAAAATTCACTAACCACAGCAGGGTAGCAAACCTGCATATGCGTATTTGCACTGAAGGGCCTCACCTGATGCATTATTCTCATGCCACACCCCAGGCTTGCAGTCTCCCAACAAAATTTCAAACGTTCAGAGGAGGATCAAATCAATGCTGCCTGGGAGGATTCCTGGGCATTACATAACCTGGACATTAAAAGGTAGTAACTGATGAAAAACAGGTCTCAGAAACTTTCTTTGTACATGCTCTATGTCTGTTTCCAGCAGAGCATTATCCATTACCTTGTAACACCAAGTGGAGGTCCAGAGGTGTAAGCTCCTAACAGCAAGTTTGTCTTTCATAGGTAAGGGAGATTTTACGTATGAAAGCTTGTCCAGCTCTTTCAGGTGAGAAAAACTCATAATTCTCCTTACCAACCTGCCTTGAGATCATGCTCTGGGGGTTCACACGGTTAGGATGTGGCTGATACAGAGGCCAGATTTGGTTTGTCTTGTGTATGGTACGCCACAGTGTGGTTGTTGGTCTGGCAGACTTAGAACTGAACCTAGAGTTTGTGGAGAAAAAGAAAAAGACAAGAATGTCTTCAGTTTGAAATACAGAGTGAGGGTTTGGAAGTCTATCCTTTGGGTCTGCAACAAACCTGTTCACTTCTGGCCCAACCTCTCTATTCTGAATATTTAATCTTCCCAAAACCATGCTTGTTTAATAACTGGGCTTCCACTTTGGGCCTGTAAAACTAAGTACAAGCCACAGCTTGATTTATGACTCCATGCTAACATGTGTAACGAGTGCACATTATGAATGTTACTGTCAATGTCAAAATCTAAGCTTACTTGTTCTTTCCCTTGAAAATGTTTGCAGAGGAAATATTGAAAGTGTAGAAACCAGGTAAGAACAAAACACTTCTTCCTGCAATAATCTTCCTGTTGTGTTTGTTCAAGATAATCCAGAAAAATGTGTGGAGTTTTGTTTGTCTTCTTTCAAAGCCTCAGCTTTGCCTCCACAACTGACAAGCTATAACTATACCTCAGCTGTAGGGTGCAGGAATATGTGCTGGCCATGCCTTCAGTATAGGCAGCCTGGAGAACCTGCTATAAGGTCCTCCCTTTGGAGAGTGAGAGTTTTGCTCCCAGCACAGTGGTGGGTACCAGAGAGCATGTATGTGGATTTATCACAGCCACAGATTTCCTTAGGCTTTGAGCTCTCACCTTGGCAGTGTGAGGCCATCTTCAGGGACCTCTGGCCTTGGGCTTCCCACCAAACATCCCATCATCTTCCTGTGATGCATATAGCTGAGGCTGTCTTGGCTTCATATACGCTCAGTATACATGTTTCCCAGGGGGGTTCTCTGCAGAACAGGGGAGCAAGGTTTCCACTTACCCCAAAATCACAGATGCATGAACTGAAAAATAACCAGGAACAGCAGAGCATCAGACCTGATTTTCTGTATCACACATGCCTCTACTTTTCATCCTGTCAACCCAGCCAATCAAGTTAGTCAGGCAAGCACCCGACTAAGTATCATAGATGGAGAAGAGACAGTAAGGCAGAGAAATTGTAACTCTGTCTGCCCCGAGGTCTAGAGGCATGGGAAAACACAGCCAAGAAAGCTCTAATCCAGCTACCCAACTACAAACAGCAGTGCAGGCTCATCAGCATGATCCCAGCGATGCTGTGACTTCACCATAACCATGAGGTACAAGATTTAAAGCAAAGTGCAAAGAACCCTTTGCAAAGGCTAGGGATGTTGGCAGGAAATACTCCTATTGCCACCACTTCTAGATAGTGATTTGTGATTCCATGCTCCTAGTTAGTGAGCATGGCTACAAGTCCCACTCCATTTTAAAGCAGGTCCTCCTTTCTATCCAAGAAGCTGCAAAGGCTTTGTAACAGAAAAAAGCCCTGGGGAACACAGAAGCCCTCTGATCAAAATAGTCCTCTGATCAGCTGTCAGCTACTCATCAGCTGGGCCCCGCATCCTTGCTTGCATCCATCCGACTGGGTGGTGTTTAGTATTTACGTATTGCCGATGGAGTGCTCTGCAAGACTTCATATGGGGATTGTGGTGAGACCTGAGACTATCAAAAAGTTGAGGTGATAAATCATTCAGCTAGTCAACTTTCCCAGCATTGGCAATATATTTGTCTTCTTTTGCAGCTGGTCTTGCAAATTAATAGTTAGGAAATGAAAGTCATCAGGAAAGTCTGCTGAGCTAAATGCTTTTGTCATTGCCCCCTCTCACCTTAAACGTAGTTTGCTGTGGTGACTGAAATAATTGCTCTTGCTTGGATGGACCAGTACTACATAAAAACCTACAATCTTGTAAGAGTTAAGAGTTGTAAAGAGTTAAACTTATGAGCTATAACCATATAACATAAAATCACGTGTGTCACTTTCGTAGGAGTGCTTACATTTTCAAAAGAAAGGCTTTGCAAAGTTTACTTCCCACCCCCGCCATTTCCTATCAAAACTTTGTTCTGGTAAAAATGGTTATCATTCATAGAGGTTTATTCTTGCAAAATCTGCTATTCAGCAATCAAATTTCATACAATGAGAGATGAATATTATTGAGCACTCCAATAGGAATCTGGGATTTTACAGCCTTCAGCAACATTTCCACGCAGCGTAAATTTGTTTGGAAAATAAGTCCACCTTTTGTTTGAAGTAGTTAATTACCTTCCTAGAGGAACCAAATGAAATAAAAGATTTATGGATCTCTCTTTCTCATAGCAAAGGAGAAAGTGATCTGTTTGCAGGAGTTATATTTTCAGGCACTTTGCTGAGACACCCCAACCCCCCTCGGTTGCTGACTGTAAAATAAGAAAACTATTACCCAGCTGGGGTAACAATAGGCTCCCACAGTGCTTTTCTGCTCAGCCCGCAGCTGCCAGTGAAAGTGGAAACTACAGCAGCAGGATAACATTCTTTTCTTACAGCCTGTTTCTATGGGCAAGGAGCCCTCCCACTGCTTCAATGTATTTTCTATGCAAAACTGTAGAAGAAGTGACATTTTAAAAGTTTTGACCTTTGTTTTTTTTGTTTGTTTTTTTTTTTTTTCCTCTTCCCCCCTCCTATTTTATTTTATTTTTTTTTTTTTTTTTTTGCATGAACCAAGGCATAAATTTTTTAAACCTCCTGACAGGGTATGCGTTAGGAATACCAATAGCCATTACTATAATAACAAAATATTTCAAAATTTGAAAATTCTATATTGCATATAGTGCACTAGTAATCTTTGTGCATAAAAAGATAGTGATGAGAGATACAGAACTCTTCTGGTATTGTCACAGGCAAATGGATGATTGTGGATCTCACACATCTTTGCAAAATACTGTCTTTGGATGCCACATTTTCATTTGCTAATTTCATATTTTAAGGCTAAATTTTTAAAGGATTTTACAGGACAAGATTTCCCTCCCTTCACTCGGCAAGAAGAAAATGAAATATTAACCAACTTTATTAAAATTGCCTTTAAAAAAAGTGTTTACAAAATAAAAATCAGTGGACAGAATAATGCCAGTGAACAATAGTAAATTAGCTACATATACATCTATCCAAATTATATAGATCTAATTTGATAGGAAATTGGCATAGTTCTCAGTTAGATTACAAATAGAACACATGGTTAACACATAAAATAAACCAGTAAATCTCAGGAAAGTATAAAGGATGTTAGAAATGTAAGACATACTTTCCCAAACACAAGCAAAAGAAAAGTGTTCAAGCAAAACGGGGAGGGGGAAGTGATGCCCACAAGTTATTGAAGTGAATACAGAACCAATTCTAGAAACCAGCCTGGCAGGTTAATCCATATGAGAGTCTTCCATTCACTACTGATTCCTCTGCTAGATGTCACCACTGCCTATCCCCAGCTCACCCTTATGTTCACCAAGGGCACTAGGCCTGCTGTGGGTCCATCTATGTATCTATCTCTTCAGGTCTGACCCCACATTCTTTTCATACCCAACCTCTCCCCTCCACGCATTGAAACCTATGGAAATGTGACCGACATATATGATGACAAATAGGCCAATAGGGCAGCAGTGTTCTGAAATAATTAGGTTTAAAAGCTGTTTTAAAATTCAGTATAATTTGGAGGAGAGAGTGAAAAAATCCATGTTTAAAACTGATGGCTCCATAAAGAACTATAAGGAGTTCTTGGTAACCTGAATCCTCCATCAGAACAAGATAAAATCATCTCTCACTCTACAACACACACACTGTAACCAAATCCATCAT
Source organism: Chloroceryle amazona (assembly GCA_027560015.1). NCBI lineage: Eukaryota > Metazoa > Chordata > Aves > Coraciiformes > Cerylidae > Chloroceryle > Chloroceryle amazona. The sequence continues at coordinate 35,295 of JANHFX010001304.1, forward strand.
TAGCAAACTACATCAGTCATCATCAGGCAACAATCTACTATAATCTATAATCTACTATAAATTACAATGGTTCCATTAAAAGATCATGAAACATGAAAAAAAAAAAAAAAAGTAAAAGAAAACAACAAACCAAAGCTTCTCCCAGGAGGGTCTGTGTCAAGGCAGAAAATTCTTTCAAGTCCTCTCAGTCTGTGCCTGAGACACTATAAACTCTTGGGACATCCTTTGGATTTAGTATCCTGTACCAGGTAAACAGTGCAAAGCAAGTCCTAGCTTCTATCCAAACTGTCTGGTTTTTTGTTTCCCTGGGCAGAACATCTCCTGTAGATTTTCAAACCCAAAGTTGCTCTTTCTGGTCTGTGAATTAACAGCTTAAAAAAAATATTCAGAAACACTTGCACAGAAAGCCTGCCAGCGGGGAGCCAGGGACCAGTGATGGTTCTAGGGAAGCCACCAGGGTATCTGCAGCTTTTCTGAGAGGTCCTTCAGGGTTGGGGCACAGGTCTCTGGAGGAGGTGCTAGCCAGACCCTGCACCCACAGAAGGTCTTCTCCTTGGATTGGGTGGGGGTGCAACCAACTCAAACCAAGTTATCATTTCAAAAGTGCATCTCTCGTCATCTGCTGTATTAATAGTTATTTGCATGTTATTTCCTGGTTTCTTTGCTGTGATATGTGGGTGCAGGCAGAAGAATTCTAAAGGATTTTTAGGCTGATAGTACTTCCATTATTCAGGACAATGTGCTATCCAAGGCAGGCAGCTATTTGGGATAAATAGCATATCCCCATTTGTCCAAAATAGCCAAATGTCTGGCATGAGTCATGCCAAACAGGCAGCTGCTCGGCAAGAGTGTAGTACTGGCATACTAAAAAGCAGAAGATATTGGAGGGGGCAGAGAGAGCTAAAGGTGGCACCAGGGTATAGTGCCAGAGGGTTTGTGGGGTCACAAATACACAGCTATCATACTCATTAAAGATCTCAGGCGATGCCATCATAAATGGCAGCATCTGTCTGCAGTTTGCACACAAGAGTTTCCAAGACAGCACTCATCTCCTTAGCACTTAAACAGTAAATGAGCATCTTAGAGGCTGCTGTGTGGGAGATGCTGGCAGGTATTACCTCTGGAGCACGCATGTTGCAAATATGATATTACTGCCAGAGGAACACACTGGGCATGGGCAGGAAAGTCTTGAGTAACAATTCCTTTAGTGAGGTTGCTGCTGTGTGATTTACACAGCACAGGGCATTTCCTCAGCTGTCTGAGATGACTTCCTGAGCAGCAGTGGCATTCATGAGGAGCAGGATGGATGTCACAGGGAAGTACATGAATACATTTCCAGGCGAGTAAAGGCGTCTGTGTCCTTAGCTGGCTGACAGGTAAAGACATGTACGGGTGGACTTGTGAGCACTGTACATACCTGTGCTGTGTGCAGGCACCTTCCTGTCCTTTCCAGTCTATTAGGTCCCTTCATCCCTCAGCATCGCATAAGTACTAACGATTTAAGCTGTGGATACTCCTGTGAAATATGTAATGAACTTAATTTCACAGAGAAAGAAACCAAAGCTGCAAATTTTGTGCCATATACAACACCGCAATGAAAGCATGGGGCAAAGTCTTGAATGAAACCAGCTACCAAGAAAGCCCTCTATGACAAGAATATCCTTTGTCACAGTCGCTGCAGTGCAAGCTCAGCAGGTGCCATTTCGAATTCAGTATCTTGGCCATCCACTTTTCTTTTAAAATAAATGAAAACAGTCCCTGGCAGTAGTAAACTGTTTGCCAGACTTAGGAATTCTTTAGCTTGCATTATCTTTAGCACATTTAAGTGCCAAAAAAAATACAAACTGAAACCGGGTAAATGTGTGGTTAGTCATGCTTGTAAAAATGTCAACGCTGTCAAAAATATTTGTGTGAAAATCATAAACAAAATCTGCTGCCATGAGAAGATATTTGGTTCCTAATTATGGGACAAAATTACTTCTTTTTCATGAAGCCTTAAAAAAAGGAGAGCTAATGCTGTGATGGAAATATTGACACAAACTTGACTCAGCTGCTTCCCTGGGGTAATAAAGTTGCTCCCAAAAGAATAGGATTATAATCTTCACAGAGTACCTTAAAAATCCAGCTAGTATGCCGGGATATTTTATCAGGTTCCTAATAGGATGTGCAATCTTGCACCTCTAAGTATGTTTGGAAGGGTTTAAGTACTTAAAGGCAAGAGAAGGATGGTTAGTAGTCCTTTAATTGGCATTTTTGAGTTGATTTCTTGAACTGCAACTCTCATATTTGCACACTTGCTTACAGAGGCTGGATAAGCATATTTTATAACGTTACAAAATAAACAAAAGCAGTAGGTCACAAGAGCAAATCATGCAGGTCAGTGGAGAGGAATACCTATAGCTTTCTTGAGGTCTGTGTTCGCTGACCTGTGGGAACAGTTGGTGGTCCCACTCTATTTCTGAAGGACAGATGTCCTCACCCACACACTGCCACAGGTGGCAATGTTGTGGTCAGCAGACCTTGTGGACACATCCCAGGAATGAACCCCTGCAGAGGGGGTTCACTGGGGCCAGGTACACTAGCAGGGTTTTTGGAGAAGTTGTCCCCTCTTGCCCCACTCTTCTTTGCAACTTCATAAAACCAGACTCACGCTCTTACAGCTTATGGTTAAATGGGAGATCTTCACTAGTAGAAAAGTCACAGGGAGTGGAAGTGAGCATTCAATGGTATGTCCATTTGGGGACTTAATTTCCAAATTATGAAGTGAGTGTAAGCTTTGCCACCTTCTCAGAACAGAATATTGTATTTTTGTACATGGTTGTGAAGTATAAGACTCACTAAAGCAATATTGAAACAGAAAGAGAGACAAGGTATTTCAGATTTTTTTTTATGATGAGGATAGTGAAACACTGGAACAAGCTGCCCAGAGAGGTAAGCAACCTGATCAAGTTGAAGATGTCCCTGTTCACTGTAGGAGGGTTGGACTAGATGGTCTTTAAAGTTCCTTTCCAACCCAAACCATTCCATGATTCTTTGACTTCTGTTGCCCTGCATTGCAAATCCAGCTCGTTCAAATTAGTGTCCAGCTGTAGAGATATGGTTCCATTCATCACTATGAGGTTTCGCAAGAGTCTGGAGCAATGGCACTGAAAGGTCTGTCCCAAACATGGCACAAAACAAGTTACTAGCAAAAAGCCAATTCCAAAAAGGGCCGAAGCAACTGAAGCAACATTTCTTCATGAGCTCTGCGGTCCCAAGGCCTCTTACAGAAATGGTTTCCCATCCCTTAATATCTCCAGGAGTTGCAATATCCCCAACGTGTTATATTGCAAAACTAAAAGAAATCTTGAAACACAACAAAGGTTCATAAAAGTAATCTTTTGTTACTCCATTTCATGTCTCTCTCTTGTTATCTCCTCTCCTCACAGAATTTCAGATTACTGCTTGAAAAGGTAAGGGAAAAAAATCTTATATTAATACTCACTGGATTTATTCATAGAGGTTTATGTTATCCTATTTTGTAATTGAAAATATCTGCATGGAATCGAGATACAATCAAATCTCAAGAGAAAATTAACATTTTTCACATCACAGAAGGGATAAAACTTGAAGCAGAAAAATGTGACATTAAATGAACAAAGGCCACGTTATGCTGGCTCATTTCAATCATGTCTACCTTCATTTCTCAAAACAACTCTAATACTTAGAGTGCTGGTGCCACTTTCTTGCTATCACTGTGAAAACCGAGCTTTTACTGGAAGAAAAAGAGGTGAGGCACTAACTTTAATGCTGTCATGGATTAGAGTCAGGGCAGCCCCTTAGACCTATAACAGGCACTCTCTGTTAACCCCCCTCCCTTCCCAAAGGGGAAGAGAAAGGGAATAAGGGAGAGAGACTGAGTGATTAGAAAAGGAAACTAGAACAGCTTGAATGAAAATGGAAATAATGGAATATATACAATAAATAAAAAAAGAGCGTCAAACCCAACCCACCTGATGGCAATTACGTCACTGTCACCATTGGTGCTGTGGAGCAGGTACTGGGAGGGTCCCAGACTGATCCCAGCGGCCGATAGGAACTGTGTTCAGGAGCTGGATTCTGGTGCTGGATTCAGGAACACACAGATCAGGATCGAAGGCAGAACAGACAGAGTCCTCCTTGAATGCTTCAAGGAAGGAACTGGAAGAGGACCTGAGCCAAGCTGAGCAAAGCGGTCCAGGAGGGCAGAGACCCTCGTGATTTCTCAAGTTTATACTGAATATGACATATATGGGCTGGAATCCTTCACTGATCAGTTTGGGGTCACCTGTCCTGGCCACTCCTCCCAACAGATGCAGCCTTTTACTTTCTGTACTGCCCAGTGTGGTGCACAAGATCCTTGGTCTGCACACCAGCCCTTGGTACTAACTTTAAACATGGGGTGTTATTTTAATTCAGACTTTCTGAAATATTTTTTTATCCCTGAAAAAAAAGATGTAGAACAAGAACTGGATAACTTTGTGTCACCTGTTTCTGGTTTGTTTTGTGAAAAAAATGTAATTGTTTTAACAATAAATAAGAGCATATTTACAAGTGTTAAAGGAGCATGAGGACTAGGGGAAAGGTAAATCAGAAATAAATGGGTTAAAGAAAAATAGTTTTTTGAGGAGAAAAAAAGTATATTGCCTGGAGATATTGAAATGTTAAGTTACACAAGAAGTATTCTGTGGCCTGCCTTGTACAAAAGGCAGCAGGGAAATGAAACATGCTTTCTACCTCTGGTCATCCTAGGACAGGGCAAAGGAGGCAGTGAATGTGCTGCCTACTGATCAGGACATTCCTTCCACCAGTGTCTCTGTACCCCAGCAAGTCAGCAGGACTCTTTGTCATCAGGCTAGCACATAATGTGCCACTTCTGGAATAAGGCAGCAAGACTATCGTACTTTGATATGACATCTGCTTTCTGGCCTGTTCCTAGAACAGTAACAAAACATGTTGCTAATGGCTCGTGCAAAGGGGCCCCAAAAGGCATCAGAATTTTTTCCTTCTCTTGGGAAATGGGCTCCTCCAAGGACATCTATTTCCAAGGTCCCTAGAGCACAAAGACAAGCAAAGTAGGTTCATTTACACAACAAGCAGTGAGAAGTTTGACTCAGCCTTGTTGAGAGCATCATCAAAATTCAACCTAGGAGTGATAAACTGTCAAGGTTTGTTTTCTACAGACAGACTCTCAGCTCATTGTCCTCGGGTTGAGAGAGAGAGAAGGGGGAAGTAGATACCCTCAGCAATCTGAGGCATCACTTAAATATTTCTACAAAACGTCGCTTCCTTCTGTTAGTTTTTCTGGCATCCTGAAAAACCTCAGATCTTTATTTCTTTGTTGCTAACAGTTTAGGATACAGAAGTTGGGTCCTCCCTGCTGGCCTGGAGCACAGTACAGTATCACAAACACTACAACCAGTTCACATTGATGCAAAGGATGAGCACAGAAGATGTGTGAGATAGGATAATGTGGGTATGTTTCCTGATAGGAAGGGTCACAGCCATCCCACTAGTTTGCCTAATATCTTGGTGAGCCCAGGAGTAAAGGTCTTGCCCTCTTATTGTCCAATCTTCCATTGGTACCCCACTTCCAGCCAAGATAACAGACTAGGTGCCTAGAGATACATTCAGCCTCTGTGGTGGATCTGAGTCCTACTGATGCAGTTCTTCCAGTGCAATCATGTGCTACTGGTAAATGCAGTTGTCTGCCTCTTTCTTGATTCTGCCAGCAGCTCTGAGAAGCTGCTGAAGGAGTCTGTGAGACAATAGTATGTAACTTTGCATTTGGCTGTATTAACTGTCTAAGTGGATAGAGAGATGCCTGTATCTAAGGCTAAGGTTCAATGAACTCTAAGCAGAGGAATTAAAATCTAAAATTAAAATGCTAATGTTCTGTGAGTGTGTTATAATCTGCCTGTTTGGTAAACCCTGAATCTCTGCTTTGCAGCACCTCTACTCTATTCACCATGTAGTTTGCTACCTTTAGTTAATGTATGGCATCATGAGATTAGACATCTACAAAATGTAGACATCTGCATCAAAGCTCTTTGTCTTCATTGCAAGTCATGTGGCCTAAGGTAGCTGTCTAATTCAGGATGAGCCAAATTACTGCTGGGAAGTGCTTAAATCTTTCCTACTTAAATACTTCAAGTACTTACATCTTTCCTATTCTAACATGGCAAAAGGAGAGAGGTGAACTAGTTCAGATGTCTGCACAGTAGATGTCTTCGTTTCAGTCGTTCATATATAATTTTAAGTTACTTAGTCCTACCACAAGCCTCCATGTCATTTAGGAGAACCCATTAAAACTGTATCTTCACATATGGGCCAAACAACTAAGGTAAGGTGGTGAGAAAAAGGTGTGCAAATTCTCTGCAACAGGTTCAAGCCCACTTCTGTAACAGTCTCAGAACAAAATGCAGAGGTTGCTTGTTTGGCATAGCTTTCCCACAGTAAATAACAGATACAAAATTAGCTGGTGAGGGAGGAAGGGAAAAAGCCATAGATCATTTGCTTTCACTTGCAAAGCTTTTAAAGCATCCAGAACAATATAAATCCTGAGACAGACAGAGACTGTCCTCTACAGATGGGCACTGGGCATCTGCAACAAAACACAGTCATGACCCTACGTATAAGTTTCTGTGAAGGGCCATTAGATGGGAGACAGCTCATTGTGTGCCCATGTGTTTGGATGAGAAAAATGAGTCACTCCCAACTCTGGATCAAGCAGGTGATGTAAAGGATTGGCAGAGAGAATGATGCAGACAAAGGCTCTGCTTTCTGAAAAACACTGAGTCACGTCCTAGGAAAAAGCATAAAAAAAAAGCAAAACTGGATGCAGTGATATCAGTTGAGAGCTGGGAGCAAGGATGAACACACCTGTATAAACTAAGCAGCCTAGACTATATTTTGCAGTGGCTTCTGTAAGACTTTAGGATTGAAACTTTCTGCCTGTTCAGGAGCAGTTTTGTTAGGAAGACGTTTTAAAATTTATTTATTTATTTTGTAATTTCCCATGTCAGCACAATGTACAACTTCACTGGAATAACAAATTCTTCACTGCAGAAACCTGGTCACAGTCACAGGGCTGGTAAGAAGTGGACTGCTGAAAAGGAGAATCAAATTCCAATCCTTCCAAAGTTTTGCTGTCCTTCTTAGCAGTATTTCTAACCTGGCCTCAGTGAAAGGGTAACCAGCAGATAGGTCATTGCATTTGTAATGCAAGAGATGTATTGAACAATGTTTTGAACCTTCTAGGACCAAAAAATCTATTAATATAGTGAAACATATTATTTATATATTAATTCCTCTGGTTATGTTTTACCTAGGTTTTAGAGCAGCAGGAAGGCAAACATAATTTTTTAGCTCTAGGCTGTGGGCCAGTCTTAGCAGATCTGAGCTGCCTTTGTATTGAGCTGCCCAGGAATCCTGCTCTCCTCCCCAGGTCCTTTATAATCCTTATGGCCCAGACCCCTCCTTACTATGGGTAGTGGAGATTAAGACTGTTCAGTTTACTCACTTAAAGGAAGTCAATTCACACTGAAACAGCTTTTTGACACCTCTGGCAATTCACGAGAAGGAAAAAAAAGCTGAAGACATCTAAGCTAGAGCAGGGAGATAGCCACCAGCTCTATCATCACATTCATGGATGTGGCAAGGCAGTTAGCTCCAGTTTGCCCTTCAGGGGACCAGCTTCTGATATGAATAACAGATTCAGAAATCTGATTTCTGAGCTTGGGACCCCTCAATGAGGCACATGTGTCTACTCTTCAAGGCACAGCCAGGATAATTCTGTGGGGCAGCTCCTCTATTGCTTTACAAGCCTCTTTCCCTATACACATGTAACCATTGGTGTGGCAGATGTTCTGAGAGGCAGAAGTCACCAGGACTTAAACTGTGTTAAAGATTAAGCTGAGAAGTGATGTTCAAGCAGAATAAAGTGACCTAGTTATATTTTAAATTTTTTAGCATCCAAGTGTTATTTCCTCAAATCTCTACTCACTTTTCATTAATGCTTCAGAAGGCCCTCGGAAGACCTCATCACTTTGCATCTTCCCTGGCTCTCCTCCTGTGAGAATAAGTTTTGAGTACTCTGGGAAACAGATGTAAGAGACATTTGTGTAGATCTGAGGACTGTCATTCTCTTGACACTTTTCTGGAAGTTCAAATTAGTATTTGTTACTCAATCCCTGCTTTTCGGAGGAAACATGGGCCATTTTTGGGACACCACAAATTTTTGCTGGGCTCTCACAGCCGGCCTTTGAGACCTTCTGGAGGGACCAGTCTAAAGCCCAAGACCAGAGCGACACATGAGACAATTAACACATTAGACAGCCCCATCCCCCCATGAACTTTTGTCGGCCTCTTCTCTTCCTGAAAGAAAGGGGGAAAAACATCCTTTTTGTAGTGGCTGCTTATTATATAAAGCAAATGAAGAGTGAAGGGAGGGAGCAAAGAGATGGCACAGAGCCTGATAAGTGCACCCTTAAATCTATAATTAAGACCAAAGGCAAGTTCCCAATATAGCCAATTCAGTTATATAAGATCTTACAAAAGCTTCACACTGTTTGCTAAGTTTTGCTTTATTACTGTTCCCTCTCCTCGGAGTTCACTTCAGGTCAGTAGTGGATGAGGTACTGCAGTCAGAGTTTATGGCAGGGTAGAAATCCAACAGTGCTCTGTTTGTAAAGATATGCAAGTGTGCACCCGGAGGGAAAAAAATAATCACTGTCTCTACTTGAAAGACAAAAAGTTAGTGGTCACTTTGGAGCTGGGATTAGGCTACCTTCAGTTCCTGAAATGGATTGATAGTTTCTAAGAAATTACTTTAAATTATGTCCTGAGAGTCTGTAAAAGGCTCCTCCTTGCCCATTGATCAGAGAAATATAACAAAACTACATGCAAAACACTTAGTCAATCTGGCTGTGACCTCACTAGCCAGACAGACGAGCCATGAGCATACAGTAGTGTTCTCAGAAAACCCATGACAAGTCTATACTACATTTTTTTGTGCCTACTAAAAGCAGTTTGCAGGAAAACATGAGTTCAGCTGGCATTTTTCTAAGTGTAGTCAGATCACCGTGCTGTTCCACACACAGTGGAGTAGCTATTTCCACGTGGGAGTTGGAAGATGTATCAGAACCACTACATTAAATAGTATACAAGCTAGGTTTCAGAAACAAAAATAAAACGCAGTTATTGTAATGATAAAACCCTTCACTGCTGCATCCCCCTCTTGCATTCCTTACAGCAGGGGTAGGCAGTAGCATTCCTAGAAGCAATGGTTTCCTAGGGCTGTGCAGAAATCAAGCTCTTCTTCCATACTAAAAAAAACAAATGACCCAAACCACCAAGAATACTTACTATGTTTAAACACAGTAGAACCACTCAGCAGCAAGCAGTCCTGCGCAGACATCTGTTTATTTCTGAGGGTCCAGACTTCAAAGATAATGAGGATGTGGATGCCAGGGGAAGGAAACCCAATTTTCTTCTACACTTTATGGTTAAGTGACAAAGCACAGGCATGTGCAACATGTGCAACCTCCAATTTCATCACTTAATGCAATTTGACGAGGACCCATATCCCAGGGTGGTAAATGTTCTCAAGAAGAACTTGCCTGGAAGAAGCTGACAATTGCTGAGTGTACCACCAACATTCACACAACAAAATAACTTCATGTTCTAAACCCAATTATATTTAGATCAGTTTGTCCCCCAAAAAAGTACAAGTAGGAGAAAATAGAACACATTCCAAAAAATTCCTAAAATACTACTCTTTTTTTTCCCCAGTGACGATCAGAAATGTTACCATTCTTTACCAACATGATAGGTAGCACAGAAATCGGAAGAATTATTTGCATGGTTGTGAAATCTGTGGTCATCTTTTCTCTGCAATGGGGAACCTCAATGAAATGCACCTTTTAAAAATTAGGAGGACACATCAATTTAAAGGATATGTTAATTGCTTGAACTCTGTTGTCTTTTTTGAGCCATGACAGTTGCCGCCTTGAAAATATCATACATAAAAGGACATAGGAAATCACCATGGGCAAAACTGTGTTGCTGATGCAGTAGATTTAAAATACTCTATCTGCCTTCATTTCCAGTTCCTCCTGCATGCCTCCATCAGAAGGTTTTTGTGACTAATACCTGTTGATGTCAGGCACAAAAATGGTTATCCAAAGAGTGTTGTTAAATTGCGTTGGTTTGCGGTCTGGGGATCAGCTTTGAGAGGACCTGTGTGGGAGAGCTGGGGGAAGAAGAGACTCAGGGATCCCAGTTTCCTGGTGTACCCACTGGCCCTCGTGGCAATGCAGGTGCTGGCAGAGCTCCAGCCTCATGCTGACAGTAGCACAAGGGCCTTCAAAGGCAGAGTGGTCTTTCCTGTGTAGCAGCTTCACAGCTGTCATGCAAACCAGCAGACCTGGTGATATGCAGAAGGAATGCTGTTTAACCTTTCAAAAGCTTGCACACAGTGCAGAGACACACTGGCTCCCAAAGAGCATCTGCACACAACTCTAACTATGGTATTTTCACAAAGTTCTGTGAAGCTATGTCAGATGTACAGGGCGTAGATAAGAAATGGGTGCATTAAGTTTCATTGTCATGTAATATCAGCCCAGACTATCTGCTGACACCAATCGAACTGACAACCACCATCACGTAAATATCTGCAAGAAGGTTGACACCTCTATATTAAAAGGGAGGATTGACACTAAAAATTAAGGTTCACATCGCCACTGTTTTCATCATAACAGTGTGTCATGAGCTGTTGGTTTCTGAGCGAAGACAATGATCAGACAAGCATTCGTGATGTTATCACAGAATCACAGAGTGGTCGATGTTGGAAGGGATCTCTGGGGGTCATATCCAAACGCCAGCTCAAGCAAGGACACTAGAGCAGGATCATGTCCAGACAACTTCTGAATACCACATATATAACTATTTTCAATATCTCGTAATCTAGAAATCCCTGTAGTTTTCAAGCTGTATATTCAATAAAACAACTAGTGGCAGTAAGCAGGCATTATCCATTTACCACGTAATGTTGTCAGATAAAACATTATTTTTACCTGGGGAAATAAGAGGAAAATGGATACAGCCCAGGATTTTAGCACTAGCCTATAGCATTTCTCTCTTTTAAAGCACATCACACATGGCCTAACAAGAACTTCTATAAGCAGTCTGAATCTAAATGAGAAGCACCACCGGCAGTTCCATGTACACCAACTCTTTTCTTATGTCTATCCAGAATGTTTAAATAATTTCCATCAGTATACTGATACCTTTCACATGAAGCTCAAAAGAGTGCACCTGGCAAAAGATGGTCAACAAGTTCTGTGCAAATCTTGTGAAGAAAAATCAGTGTCCGTGCCAGTCTTAAGTTGCTTTCTCATGTGACATCCACTCTAACAGACCACTGGGGAAAAAAAAATAATTTGATGGTTCAAAGTGTCTGTTAGTTTTGTAGTGTTTTTTACCTAATCAAGTCAAGGTAATCAAGCCTGAGCTCTAAAAGCTAATCAGGTTCTGGGTAGAATTGACTTGAATACAGGATTCCATTTCCTTCAACGCATTTGATAATCATTACAGTCTATCAATTTGGTAAAATAACCTCATTGTGTCAAAGCTAGCACTAATCGACTCACTTTTCAGGGCTCAGATAATCTAACAATTATTTTATTCTTGATACTTGTTTCAAAACTAATTTGCACTGTCTCACAGATTTTCAGCTTCTGGTGCTGTGCCTTCTCCCTTAATATGCTGAAAAATGAGTTTCTGTTCATAGTGCTGTGCTGACATCTCATTCCCTTTTCATTTCCTTTTTTTATGTTTTACATCATGAAACAGTGTAAATGATTTCCAGGGACCATTCAGATAAGGTACATAACTGATAATATGACAGATTTTAGGTATTGTGTCAGGTGATAAATACTATAAACCTCTGATTTCTCAATACAGTAACAGCCTCTTTCTCATTAGAGTCATCTGCTAACATACCTCTTTCTGTTTATCGTTTTTTTTTATTTCTCCAAGACTTCCACTTCTCTTTTATTTTCATCTCTGAGGTTTTGCTTTAGATAGACCAACGGCTAAAGGAAAAACCAAGTGGAGTTTTGTTTTCTGTTCATGTAATTTTTTCACTTAATGTGTTCAAGACACTTTTCAGTTATCACTAAAAATCCCCCTCCAAATGTACATGTTTAAACTTATCCTTAATAACAGTGAAACTTGAGATAACTATGGCAAAGGTAAAGTTCAAAGCCTTTCTCAGTTTATTTGCTGTTCTTTTTCAGATGTGTAAGTTGCAGCAAAACTAGCTGTGATTGTCAAGACTTTTCCTGTTCCACCATTTGGAGCTGTTACATCTAGCAGAGAACCTTCCTCCCAGTGAAGTTTCTATGCATACTTTGCTCTGAAGACTTCAAGTTCTTCTCTGGTGACCTTTTTTTTTGAAAACAGACTGTGATAAGGTATCTGGATGCAAATAAACTGGTCTCTCTTAAATAAGCAAATTACAAGCATTTTTTATCATAGACTCCTTTCTACTGCCACTGCACACCCTTTTGGAACTGATTTTTAATTTCTGTACACTTACAAAGATAGCTGTGAACAAATATTTCAGCAATGCTCTTGCACGTGACATACTTTTGGAAATAGGCTCAAGACGAGAACTACCTCTGTTGTCCTGCCCCTCAGCTGCGACAAGAAAACAAAAAGAAACAAGTCAGTCCACTCTATGAAGCAAATAAAATCCACAGGGGGGGAAAAAAAAAAGTGATCCCTTTCTTGTCTTCTTCCCGGGGAAACCATGACAGATGATACCCAGGGCAGTAGGAAAGATTTTTTTTTCAGTGCATCACAATTATACACCCTTTCTGCTTGTGGAGATAAACCAGAAAGTACAACAATGGGTGCTAGCCAGAGCTGCACTTAGGCATGGAAATTGCTTCTCTCCAGGGTTTGTCAGTAACAGTCTGAAGCACTGAAGATTTTGGATGTGATAGTAGTGAGAAAGCCTAAATCAGGCACCCCAGGTAGTCAGCTGGAGTCTAAAAATGGGAAAAATAAGGGGAACAGAGCACCATGAATTCAGAGGGCAGATATTTTTCTATTCTAACTCTTCAAATCTGCCTTAAATCTATGCTATGAATGTAGTATATTGATTCCTTCTTCTGCTATGGGTAACGAGGCACCTTCTGAAACCACTTGCCAAACTACACAACATCTGAATGCAGGATGGGATTATGGCACCTCTCTGCTGTTTTATTATTTCCTCTGCAGGCAGCCAGTGCTCTTATCTACTCGCACACTGTCAAAAATGTGTGTGTCTTCTCTGTCCCACAGAAGATGTGTGATGGGAGGAGGTTCCTCCTTAGAATCCATCCCATACACTGTAGGTATTTGAGCTTTCCAGCCGAATGGTAGCAGGCAGACATGTATTGGTAGTGCCAGTAACCGTTCTCTTGTCTTAGTCCAATGTGGAAATAATTGCTCAGGGGTTCCATAAATAACAGCTCTTTGGTACCATTTAAAAAAAAAAAAAGCCCCTTGGTACACAAGAAACTGGCAGTAATTTTCACATTATTTCAGAGAGTATCCCGTTCATTGCTTGACAGATCTGTTTTTATTCTGATTGCTACTTCCTTTATCTCTCCTGTTGCAGGTAGACAATAGGATTTAACTATTTGTGTCCATCACCTACGGCTTTATTTGCTGCCAAACTGTTTCAGAAGGATATCTAAGAAAAAGCACAGACTAGTATTCAAGGCTCTCTGTAGGATGGAGAGCACAGAAATTTGTGTGTGGCGGGGAAGAAAGCTAAGACGACCTGTCAGTAGCCAGTGTGAAGCCCACCTCACGCACAGGAGACTGATCTTTAAAATACATCTGCTTGGCTCATCTCAGGGACAGAGTACAGCAAATGAGATTGGAGAGGAAGCAATACAGCTCTGAGGAAAACTGCTTCCCAGCCTAGTGCATTTCAAAAACATTCCCAAAGTGATTTTAAGTAATGCAAATTATGTCAGAGAAGGGAAAGTAATCATACCTTAATGTGGAGTTCTGTTAGCTGTACAGAAACTATTGCCTGAAACCTCTCTAACAAGCCCTTGGTTAACTTGCAAATATAACAAGAGGTTTGTTTTTTGGGGGAACAGAGGCAGAGGCAGACAGAGCAAAAGCAAGTTTCAGAGAGCAGCACGATTAGTGCTATGAGCTCTATGTGGTACAAAAGCATTTTTTTTGAAGACTGATGGTTTGTACACAGGGAGGCTGCAAGGAAATCAAAGGCAATGTTGGGTGTCTGTCAATTAGAATGAACCCCTCTTTCCTGCTGTCATAAAATCAATGTATTCCCTTTATGCTTGCCCTGACAACTACGCCATAATAAACTTCTTGGAGAAGCAATTACCAACTATTACATGAAGATAGTGATTGTGCCTAGCAGAATTGTTCTCTCCAGATACAAACGTTAGTCACAGGTTTCCAAGTTTTTTTTCCACTCCCCACAACAACTGAGATGCAGGTGTACTCAGAAATATTCCTGCCTAGGATATCTGCAGCGTGCAGTAGTGTCTGCACAGAAACAGATGATCCTCGTGCTTGTGTCATCAGACCTGCGTGGCTGGGCAAAATTAGTTTTCAGAGCAACAATTCCAAGGTGCCATCTGCAAAACACAAGAATGCATCATACCATGAGAGTACAAAATATATGCATTTTCATCCAAGATGCTGGCCTATCTCCCCCTGCCATATGCTCCAACTGCTAAGCTAAGTTCCCATTCCTGAGCATGTGCCAAAGAGTAAAAACAGCATAACCCCTTGAGTTATATCCAGCAACGCAGGGCTACTGGATCTTCAACTGATCGTGATTCAACAGCTGAAAATTCAAATGAAGATGTAATATTCATGGCTGATGGTGAAAAGTGAAGAGAATTAAATGGTAGGAACCAGAAAAATGTAACGTGATATAGGCTTCATCTTTCACTTTTCTTTTTTTCTCTGTGTTAGACTCCTGTGTCTCATGCAGAGGGAAGGAACTCACAAAGGGATTAAGGAAAGAGTATAAAGTCAGTATCAGGTAAGGGGGAAGTAAATGAAAGGTTGTTGAATTTAAACGTGATAAAAGTCACTGTTGATTGAAAATTTGAAAATTGCAGAGCAAAATTGACAGAATTCAATAGGAATTCAGATAATTGAATTACCATCCAAAATTGTTATAGAATTCATTAGAGAGATAGACATCCCATGAAATTTTAAAGGCAACATAAAGAATCTAATGGAGAATTACAGGTACACTAGCACACTGCACTACCTTTGAAATCTTTTCCTCTAATCAGAATGCCCAGATCTGAACTCCGTATTTTCAAACCAGAAAACATAAAAGTAAAACAAAGGTACCTACTCCAAAGACTACTGGGGAATTAATGTTGATTCTCAATCATGTTTTATCCAAATTCAATAGTGTGGGGTTACACTTTCACTGGAATGAAGGTTTAACAAGCACAAGAAAGAACCTTGGAGCAATAATTAGGTAATTACAGAAATGCCATCCCTTTAAATACTACTGAGCTACTCCCACAGGGGATTCACAGGAAGACCCTAGTACAAAATGAGTGGAAATTCAGCACCAGTGCTGATAGATATTGGCCCCGGTTCTACAAACACTTACTGACATAAAGACTCTCACACAACGGAAGTCCATGATGTGCTCTTTTTTACCCATGCTCAGTCCTGCACATAGGAAATGCATATCCTTCTTTGCTGGAGAGATCTGCCCTGGATACTGTCCTTACAGGTGCCTCATTTGGAAAGGAATAAAGGTTGCTTCACTTCACTGGAAAAGTGGGAAGCAGGATTCAGCAAGGGAAGGAATTTGGGTGGTTAGGACCACTGGATGACATGAATATCAGCTCCAATGAACCATGTTCTTCATGGCAAGAACAAAGAGAGCTGTAAGGGTGTGGGGAGGTCAAAGTAGAGAAGGAACAAATTCAGAAATATGGCTGCAGTTTGAGCCTTCCTGTGCCTGTTGGCTACTGTCATTGCCATAGAGCAGCTGCTGGCCACCACCAGCAATTGATCAGGCTTCCAGCCAGTCCAGTTTATTTGCCCAGTGTCCAACGTGATTATTCCGTGGGATCCTGAGCAGAATAGCTTGTCCAATACACATCAGTGATATCCAAATATAACATAAAACGTTGCATATGAAACAGAACAACTTCTGCAATCACTTAGCATTGATAAAATCTTCAGGAAGACTGTAAAGACCCAAGCAGGGAAAATCAGAGGCACACTTTTCGCCACGAGTAAACCCACAAATTATATCATGTTGTAATCAGAAGTCAGTTTTATTCTAGCCATTTGCTTTGTAGTTCTTCTGTTTTTAATAAGTATTTGCCATCTCAGACACCAGCTGTATAAATATTTTGTACCAAAATATGGTAAAAATATTTTTTAAAAATGTATTAAAATATTTAAAAAAAAAAAAAGTTTCATTTGGAGTTGTCAGGCATTTCATTTTCTCTCAGATTGTCCTAGGAATATAAGCCATCTTAGCTTTGCTATTATTACCTTGTGCATCTCCAAAATTCAATGGCTTGCATAATTCCCCAAGCCACATACTGATGTTGCCTGGCAGGACTTAGAGCAGCAAGACAAGATGTTGCAATGTGTAGATCAGCCCCATGGTGACTATCAGAAAATGGAGGAGATAGAGGTAAAGGCGGTCACAGTAAAAAAATGCTCAATGAAGAGAAAGCAAGCAAACAGTAATCAGTTACATGCATAGAATACAGAGGATGCTATTAGAATTTGGGGCATGTTTTACATACGTACACCTACTATTCTTGATCTTCTTTCATTAAGGCAATTATTCACTGGGCTCTAGATAGGATGCAGAAAATTCTGTCGTCTTATTTGCAAAGACTGCTAGGTGTACATCGCCGCTTTCAGTGGCTGAGTGATATGAAGTAGACTTTTTTTCCCTGTCTCTGAAGAGAAAAAATGCTTAGTTTAGTGATCATGGTACAGAACTGCTTCCTTCAGCACAAGCTCCCCCCACAGTGGTCCAGCTGGCAACTCATTCCTGGGCTGGCAGGCCTGAAGGCAACCAGTGCCTTAGCAGCATCTTCTTTAGTGACAGAAAGTCAGGTTTAGAAGGAGGCCATGACTCAGTGCACCACTCGAGCATGTACTTGACTTTTAAGCCTGTGTGGACTCCTGTGCTTGAGGCCAGACCTACATTATAGCTTGTGCTTAAATTACATGGAAGCCTGTTGGACTCAAGCACATGTTTCAGTGCTTTGTGAAATAGGATCCACAGTGATTAGGAACTCCAAAAACATCCCCAGTATAACCAGATTCTGAAAATTATATTTTGCTTGGGCTTAATTTGCTTGGGCACAGTAAGTGGATTTGAACACAAACATATCCAAGGCGCTTCTTTAGTCTGGATTTTCTGAAAACAAGTACTCTGCACGTACACATTTTTCCCTTAACATAAATTAGTGTCTAAGAGACACTAACTTGTGAATTTTAGGCATGAGACCACTGCTCCCAGGGATGTTCATTATCTTTAAAATTCTCTAGAGAGACTTTTTGCTGCACTGTTTTGGAAAGTGGCTGATTGCTCCACTTTATCCCGCTAGATGGGTTTCAGAAAAGGGACCCGCCCCCAGGTTCCCTACCATCACAGGCACAGAAATTTGAGATATAGGAAGAAGAAATTCAACTAAAGGCTGATTTCCTTTCCAGCACATTCGGATGGCATTTGGCGCCGTTACACTATGGAATTTCCTAGGAAAAAATCACTGGTAGTGAGCAGCTCAGCCAGAGGGTTTGTTCTGCAGCCTGCTACTAAGATGCCTTAAAACAGCTCACCATTTTACTTTGTTTTTACTTATTTTTAGAAGAACCTAGCTTACTTACCTTACAAAATAACTACATGAGACTGTTTATGCTACTGTAGGAATAATTTAGACAGATAGATGGCTTTTCTCAGAAGAATATATAAACCAAACTCATATAGAAACAAATGATCCTAATTTCTGTAAGCATCTCATGCATCCATGAGCATTTCCCAGGACACATTTGCACAGGGCAGTGACTGGTCATAATAGATTGACTGGTCTGACTTTAAGTTGGAATCTTCAGGATGTAGACAGGGCAGACCCATGGCTGGGAAGAACTGTTCTTTCAAGGACATTATTGAAAATGCCTACCTGACTGGACAAAAATAACTGTATATGGAGCTAATGTCTTCTTCTCATCTTTCTGATTTTAAATCTGGCTTAAGAGATGGGTGAATGCTGAGGGAGATCTGAAGGGTCAGTCCTGCCCTAGGCAGACAGCAGGGGGTCCAGATGTTTTCCTCTGGGTTTTGTTTCGGAATGGTGTTGGTTTTGAAGCAGATGTTGTGCCCCACTGGCATTTTTCAGACACGCACACACACACACTGCCTTTAACAAAATGGTACACCTGCAGGACTTGATTCTCATGAGCAAGAGGTCAATTTTGTGGCTATTTATTCAGGCCTACTATGCTGTAATGAAGCATCTTTCTTCTCTGCCACACCTACTCTTACTAATATGATCACAAAGTGAGTATTTCCCGTGGAAGAAATATGGAAGACAGTGCACTTAACTGCAGTTCCTGCAGTGTCACAGCATATGTGTGAGGGAGGAGGTTCCTTTAAAGGTCCCCTAATTCTCTAGGATTTTCAGCAATCATAAGAAATAAATGCAATTTGACATACAATTTTGGCCCATGAAGTAAATTAACCATAACACATTTGTAATTAATAGATTAATTTACATTTTGTAGCGTGAAAAAAATATGCTGTGGTAATGATATGAAAAACTCCAGATCCAAAATAAACACAGTTCAGATCTTAGACATGCAACAATTTCCACAAGATTATTCCCAGTAAAGCTTCATAATTCCTGGCTCAATTTCTGTATTTCAAGATTGTCTCTTTTTTTCTCAAACACACATGCATCCCAGTTTTCCCTGGCATCTCTTAAATAACAGCTACATATCCTTTCCTTCCCCCCTCCTCCCTCTTGCCTTTCCACTGGGTTCTCTTTTTTCTTCCTTCCCTCTCTTGTTATCCCGCCTCCAGGACCTCATAGTTACTACTTCATGCCCAATCGCTCCTATTCAGTCCTGTCTCCCTTTCTCTCTCTCCACTGGTAAGGAAAACTTAACCAGAATGTGTATTCTCCAAGCAGTCTTTTCATTTAAATGTGAAGAAGAGTCATCTGAGCCTCTCTCCTAGTGAAGAATTGGTCATTTGTCAGCTGAAGAAGTTTATGTTTACGTACTTCTGAGTAACTTGAGATTTTAATGTCTCGTGTTTTGGTTGTAAAAATAAGCATTTTGTGGGAAAACAAAAGCGAAATGGTATCATTCTGTCTAATACAAGTCACAACCAAAAGTTTGAGTGCTTAAACCCTCCAACTATGCTTTTGACTGTAAATTGCTTTCTAGTAACTAGTTTCCCAGCGGAAACAGAAAGTTACATTTCCCAGAAAGTGCCTAAAGGCTGCCTTCAAACTCCTCACTGCTTAACTTTCAGACACGCTTTCCCCGATGCTGCAGACCAATTCCCTCCCACCCTGCTTACATGCATATTCAATGGCCCATATGCTTGATCTCAAATATCTCTGGGCATTATGGATCCTATTCATCAAGAAGTGGCTTGTACACTCATGAGCAAGGAAAAAAAAAAAAAAAAAAAGAAGAAACCTTTTCAAAGAGCATTCAAGAGTTTTCTGAGAAAGAAATCCCAGTACACAGTGACCTGTACGTATCAGGCCACGGTCCACTTTAAACTAAACCCACATTTCTGCTGAAAACACACAGAGGCATTAAGAAATTCTCATTATTTCGCCATAAAGGAGGCCTGTATAGAGATCTCATGAGGGATTTAAGCAGGAGCTCATTGACAAACACAAACCTAGTGATTCCTTGGATTCCAAAGTAGTTTGAGGGGTGACAAGGCAGTCCCACCATCAAGCCCTGACACAAGCAGAGGCAGCTCCAAAGCCAACACACCAACTGCCTCAGGATCTGCCATGCAGCCAGATGCCGTGTTGGGAATTTTCCCCGACACTGTGGCATATGGCCTTTGCATCGCCATCTGAAGAGCATGAGGTGGACAGAAACAATCTGGAGAGGGTGGGAAATGGATGACATGTCAGCCTGGTGCTTAAGATTGCTGTTTGGTTATTAGGTGATTCTTAAGTGCATCTTTGGCCTTAAGGTGAAGAAAAATCTTGACCCAAAGCAAGCCCTGATGTAACTGCATTAGTTACAATGAAGGTACTATGAGGATTAATTTATCAACTTATTTGCTTCTTTGGTTTTTTTGTGTGTGTTCTGTTTTGTTTTAAAAAAAACAAACTAATGCAAATATTTTTTTTTCTCCTGCATGCTGTCAGAGAAACACAGGAACAATTCAGAATTATATTTAAATAGAAATTATTCTACTCTGTAATCACACTTGCTTCTCAAAGCCACGGTACTTTGTTCACTGCCTTGTTAAACATGGATAAACCAGTCTCTGCAGCCTGGTCACCTACTGTAAGCAGTCCCAACAAAAGCTAAGAGGATTCCATGTGTGGGTGACTTACAGGTGCTCAAAGGTGTTAGATCCATCTCTTGTTTCTTCATTAAGTTATCTGACATTGCACCAATTTTATTTTTTTTTTTCCCGAGAATGAAGAAGGCAATATACCAGCAGCAAACAAACTGCCAGTGGGAGAAGGTGACTAGGCAGGAGGTACAGTGGAGGAGGGGACCACATGACAGGGAAACATGTACCAAGGAAAACCACCAGAGAGCAGAGGAATGTATGCACAGCAAGAAGAGGATAGAAAAGAACAGGAATGTAAATAACGCTACAGAATTTTGGGACAGTTGTGGTTTTTTTTTAAAGAAGAAAGCTGAATCTCAGGAAAAGAATATAAATTTTCCTGAGAAAGAAGCAGTGATGAGGCACATCAGTGCTGAAGGTAATCCCTGAAGGCACCACATATGGAAGTTCCAACAGCAGCAATGTGCCATATTGGTTTTCTTTCAGCCAAAAATTCAAGCCAAAATACTACCTTTCTTACAAGAGAGAGAGCTTTGTCTGATGGTTGTTAAAAGTGGTCCAAGCAGTACTAGGATAAGCAACCCCAGATGTGACAACTTCCTTCTTCCATTCTCCTCATGGACCCATCACACACACACAGGCACACCTGGCTTCTGCACCCACACAGCCTTAGTACATGGGTGGGCACATGAGCCATCCATGATCTACCCATGAGGCAATAAACACTCTGTTCCTGATGCTGCAGTTGCTCTGCAAACTCTGGAGCTTGGAGAAGCATGATCGCCATGTATGCAATGACCCAGCTCGCTTACACAGCAAGTAGGGACCCACGGGGCTATTCCTGACCAAGCCAGAACTATGTTAAAGGAGGGATGGAGAAAGGTCATGTTTTTGCACCACCTATTCCCAATATCATTAGTACAAAAAACTCTCTTAAAACTCTCTCTGAATACGGTGTATTCTCCTAAAGCTGGTCAAGAAAATGGTGCTCCTTCCTGTCCTGCTGTTCCCTGCATACCTTCAATATTTCTGTCTCATGTCTGTTTTTTTCCACTCCAAGCAAGATTTCTCTCAGTGATAGCGATGAGCTGAAAAAAAGAAATAAGTTGAGAAAAACAAAAATCAGTGAAAAGAAGGAATTACATTTTTCACCTCATGCACGCACTGTTTGAACTACAGTATTTGTACTTTGGAAACCTGAATAAGTGCTTGACCTTTCCATTGTTTCTTCATTTATTGTTCTCTCAGTTTCACTTCCCACTCTCTAAGCTACTACATCTCTTTAGATAGTTGCTCTTCAGCCTGTTTCTCCTTGCTTTGTTGAATTCTGACTCTGCAATCAGATGTTTGTGCAAAAGCTCTTACTGCCAGCAGGACTCTGACATAGATTTGGGTGCATGAATGACTCTGTCTTCAGTAGGGTCCTTGACTTTATTTAAAAAAAAAAAGAAAAAGCTCCAATATAATAATACATTTTAATTAAGGCATGCACAAGTCCTTTGGCAAGCACAAGGAAAATCCTACCCTGTCACATTAAACCAGAGAGCATCTTTTCATACCTGTTGCTTTAATGGCAAGAGTCATGAGACATATACAATATCATTTAAAACCTGCATGGCTTATACTTTCACCCTGTGAGTGGCTCCTTGTTATGGGGCTTAGAATGGATTAGTTTCATCTTAAAAAAAGAGATAGAAAGATAACTCCTTGAGCATGCTGAATGAGGTACTGTGAGCTTGTTGTGATAAGAACTCGGTGTTAGCTGATTGACATCCAACATTGTGGATTTATTTATAGCATATCAAGCACGACGACAACATGGATGCAAGTTGTCAAAGGAAGTCAGTTTCCAAATAGACAGCTAAATATTGAAGGGCCACATTTTCAGGTATGCTTGAGACTCCAATATTCTGTCATGAAATTGCGATCTTTCTTGCCTTTAGTCCAGGCTGTGTGGCCTTTCAAAAGGTGCATCATGATACTTTTATATCTTCATTTCTCAGACAGCCTCAAGGAGAGAGAGCCACCCCATCCCTCTAAAAGTATAAACAGCACCCAAGATGCTTGTACTTCCAGCTCTGCATGTGAGCTGTGAGCCCACCTGTGGGTTTAGACCAAATCTAGAGCAGCCAGAGATGGGAGCACCCAGAGGCAGAACTTTCAGGGTTTTTTTCATGAACTGTAAGTGCCCATCCTACTCAGCAAAAGGGAGGACTCATCATTAGTCTGTAATCTGGATCACCTCTCTTCTTCTTTCTTTTACTTCCAGGCCTAGCTGTTGCTATCCTGCTCAGCAGCTCAGCCCTAATTTAGCCAGTACAGAGGCTGCTTTCCTGGCTCCCTCTGAACACCTGCCTGCAGGTGCCTTACAGAAGCTGTATGAAACTTAGAAGAAAAAATATTTGAGCTGAGGATTTTATTCATTCTATCATTTTATGAGGAATGTGGAGGAGATGGTAATTTTTCAGCTCTAAAAGCTGTTTTTTACTTAGCATCTGGGCATTGCATTATAACATTCATTTGTGGGAAAAACCTTATTCCAAAATTTCAGAAAGAAAGAACATGGGCTACTCATCTAAAATAAAACATTCCCTGAAAACCTCTTTATGATTTTTATCATGTTAACTTAGTGTTTGATGACAGCTTAGAACCAAGGTAATCTGCCATTCCAATCTATATTTCTAACACTTTCAGAAATGGGAAAATAAATTTGGCTGGTTGATCAGAAACCAGGAAGACTACGGTTACAAATAACTAATGAAATCCACTCTGCAGGATAACTCTAACTCTTTGTTAATACAACTCCACTGATTGCAGTTTACTTATAATAGGAGTTAACGTGATCCACTAAATTATAAGCAGTCAGAAGATGACCAGGTAAAAACCACATATCCTTAAAAACTTCTGCTTTATTCTTTTTTTTTTTTTTTTAATTTATTTTTTTGCATTCAAATGTACACTTACAAATTAAAATAGGAAATCTGTATCTGGCAGTCTAGTTCTTTGCTGTTCTGTACCTCAGCTTCGCAGTTTGGTTTTGCCCAAATAGTAGCGAATGAAGTCTATATACTGAACAACTCATGCTGAAGGAGAAGCAGCTGCTCACTGACACTGCTCTCTGCAGCACACAAATCTTGCACTTTTGCAGAAAGAGAACAAATACTTGCAGAAAATACACATGGATTTTGATGCTCAAGGGGTATAAGATTAGGTCCAGTGTATTGACTAGGGAAATAGCCTGCAGGCCTTAGGCCAGCAAGGCTGCTTGCCAGTGACTTCATTAGAGCTTTTGCCTATGAAAGGGCTGCCTGTTTGGATCCTGGAAACTTGCATCAATACGTCATTTTGTGTGACTAAAGTAAGCAGAATGTGGCCAAAGCGCTGGCCAGTTACAGACCTCAATCTGCCTCCATTTGCAAGCAATGTCACTCTTAGGAAATCAGGTTTAGATTTGATCTGAGGCTCTTTTCAATAGGACTTTCATCACTGACTTCAGCTGACAGAGTGCCTCATGCAAAGGTGCCCATTCACTCTTATATGTGTCCACAAAAGACACCGGCAGCTGATCTCCTTCACAGATTTGGTCCAGGAATCCCAGAAGCAAAAATATCTTTGCAAATTTCAGGCAGCACTTTGCATCCTCATGATAACCCTCCCTGTTCTCCACCCTCGTCTCATGGCAGCAAGGTACCCACAAAACCACAACGTCAGTGACTCCCAGAGAGCCTCTGCAGGGAGGGGAGAAAGGAAGAAATAAGGTATCCTAGAAGATGAAAAAACTGCATGTTTGGCAGTATAAAATTACATACTTACACTGCAATTTGTTTATTTATTTTTTTTTGCTATGTGGTTCCAGTAGTTCAAGGGCAAAAGACAGGGAGAATCCAGCAAACAATTTCCTTCCTGGGTTTCAGTCTTCTCTGATACCATCAGGGCAGTAGGAGGACAGACGGACTTAGTTTGGTGGACTTCATAAAATTGCCTTTGGAGTTGGTTTTGGGTTTGTTTTTGTGTTGTTTTTTTTTTTTTTTTGCAAAGGTCAGATAGAGAAGGGAAAAAAATGAAGGGCCAGTATCCCAATCCCCTGAGTTAGCACTGCACACAGATAACCTACAGCATCCTCACTCATGTAGGACAAACCCAGGAAATGCAAGAATGATGAATTCTGTGCTCTACACTGAAAAGAATAAATCTGGCAAGGGTTTCACCAGTCTATGGAAAATTATCATCCCTCTGTTTTTTTTTTCCAGAAACTTTTTTTTTCTCTCCTATTTTCTTTTTTTTTTTATTTCTGTAATTCACTGAGAAAATGCATTTTAGTTGCCTCAAACTAACAGCATAAAAATCTTTGTTAAAGGATAAATTGAAACCAATTCCCCTACTAATGAAAATAAAAAGAGAAGTTACTTCTGGAGACTTCATCTGCAGCTCACAGCACAGTTGGTCTAACGATTTCTGAGAATTCATTAAGCATTTGTGTCATTATAAACATGCTGTATGTGCCACACACGCATATTTATTACTCTGCTGAATCAATGTTGATCACCTTACCCTTGACATCAGCATTTCATAAATTTCTTAGTCATTTCCCCATGATGACCTCACAAAACACACTCTAAAGCAATTCTAAGACACTGACTGCTTCCTATCCTTCCCATTGTGAAACTCTGCTTCTAAAATGTTACTCTTTTTCCTTTCCCGGTCCCCCCTTTCCTCCCTGTTCCTTTTTCCTCTGATCTCATGTGCTAAAATTCTGAATTAGCAGCATTTATCAGCTTCCCTCTTAAAACACATATCCTCGTAGTGAAGGGAAAGGACAAAAAGCACAAAATCTATTTTTAGCAGATGGGTCCTAATTGTATAAACTTTAGCGGGGGTTATTTCTCCCTCTCCTTCCCTTCCCTTATTTTTTTTTTCTCCCTCCCCCCCCGCCCAGTTCCTGGGTTGCGCTCCCTTCAATCTTGTCAGCTGTAAAATGGGTCTCTTTTTAACCTATAATGGATCAGTGAGATTAAAGGTGAAGTCATGAATTAGTAGCAGTGACAGCCCAGCACGATGGCCCCGGCAGCAGGGGGTCTCCCTTTGTGCTCGTCCACTCTGACCCCCCGTGCCACTCTCCGCCTGTGGGAACCGGACAAGAAGAATGTCGGGGTGGGGCCGGGGGCCGCCAGCCCCAGCCCCTGTGCCCGGCCAGCACCCCCCAACACATTCTTTCCCTGGAAATATTCTGACATCACCCCATCATACCTCCTCGCTGGCTCCTTCGTTAACTCCTTTATGCCTTGCTGCTGACGGACAATGGGTCCTGCTGCAGAGTGGAGGAGGAGGAGGAGGAGAGGGGGGCATCTTTCCCAAGACAACTTTTTCAGATGCTGCAGACCCAAGGTAAGAGTGGGTTTTAAGATCAGGAGGTGGGTGAATTTTCTAGGACTTGAGGTGCTACTGCCAATGACACAAAAAGCTGAGTGCAGAAAGATTGATTTGGGGTTTAAAACCTGAGTTTCTAAAACAAAACCGAAGACCATCCCTACCACAAACACAGTTTCTTCAACGTCTACATTTTTCCCTAGGAAGTATGTGCAGACTTCCCAATAGAACCATTGTAAATGTACCATGCATTCCCAGTCTCTTACATTAAAGAGAGTCTCTTCTGCAGCATTAGAAGCACAAATAACAGGAGCTTCCTCCTGAGAATCCATCTTTTAGGGAGTACCTGGAAGCAGAGGGAAGCAACAGAGCTATGTCTTTCTGCAAGTATGAGAAAGGCTGCTCTTCCTGCTCATGTTCCCTGGGATGTATTTTATCATTGCTGAAATGGAAATGGAGTGTTGGCTTCAGCCTATCTTCTAGGGTAAGAAGCTAGACTTTCCACGGTCCTTCCCAATTAATGCAGTAATTAATTAATTGTAACAGGTTTCCTTATCCTAATGATTTACCTTGTTGGTGAAGAAATTTTCAGATTTCTAAACATAGTTTTCTGACACTTTTGAAGCACTCCTATTGCACCTATGACCAGAGCTAGGCCAGCTCATGTTGCTTCTCTGGAGGATGTAACAAGTGTGCAGGACTTAGTCAGAAACAATGGCCCCAGAAAACTTAGAGAAGATCTTCCCTAGAAAACCATAAAAGGATCACTAGAAACAACTTCACTGTGTGAGATGTTTCCCTCCTGTGATACCATAAAGTTGGGTGAGAATTCACTACCTCTGTGACTTGAAGTTCTCTGCAGGAGGGTCTGCCACATACTCTGGCAGATTCAGGTGGGATTTAGGCCCCCGAAACAGCACAAAGGCATTTTAAGATGCCTAAATTCAAAATTTAGAGGCTGTCTAGCCCCAGGGAACCAGTGTTTACAGGATTCTCCCAGTTTGTCCTAAAAGATGTCAGTCCACTTGCTTTTCTGCCCCAAGCGGAGTAGTTTGGCAAACGGCTCCTTTTTTAACTTACTTTACAGATAGTCCTGGAGTTCATATGAAGAAAATCTTAATTCAGTCTTAGAGTAAGCAGAGCATAAGGAAAGCAAAGTCTGTGTTACAGTCAGCTCCGTTTTCTTGTATGACCCCATTTTGTCTTTTCTGTGGCTCACTAGGCAAAGAGCCCACCGAGAATGTGGGGATATGTCCCATAAAACTCACACAGAAAAATCATATGAATACAGGAAATGGACAGGACAGACACCATGAGACTATTCATCTTCTCTTGAACAATGTATTCTCATGAACTTGCATCTGACTGGAGAGCTCACCTCAGCCTGACATCACCCCATCTAGCCCCAGACTGCTCTAGCCCACACCACAGGACAAGTGTGCACGTAGTCATTGCTGAGGGAAAGCAACAGCTCAGAGGACTTCAGGATAAGCAGTCCTATCTCAGTCTATATCTGTCTGATATTCTATATCAGTCCTATCTGAGCAGCAACGGGCACCATCTGGAAGTAGCTAGTGAAATGTGCAGCTGGCATGGTCTGAAACAGGTTTCTGAGTAGAGCTGACAGCATTTCCACACCAGCTCATGTCGGCTGTGTGGTATCCAGCTACACTTTCTGCAGATCTGCTGGACCTTTTTGCCAGAACAGGTTCCATCCCAGCCTGGCATCTATGAGGCTGCAATCCATAATGCTACATTTCAACAACGAAGAGGAAAGTGCAACTCCAAGTATTTACTGGCCAGGGAAGACTGCAGGATACACATTGCAAAGTGTCACTTAGCAACATGGCAAGTGAGGAGTAGACCAAGGCACAGCGCGTTCTGCACCAAAGGGGTTGCCCACAAGTAACCACTGAAATCCCCTTCCATGCAATGCCCTCCAAGCCCAGGCCATTTTGGGAGAAGAGTTCAGACCAGCAAAGGGCTTAGCAGGCTGAGCAAGTTGCCTTCATGGTGTGCAAGTTGTTCTCTTACATACTGAGTAGATCAGGATCCCTGAAAAATGCAGCATCAGTGTCTGTCCAGTATCTGCAATGCTCTTCTATTTCCCTTGGAGATGGGGGATTTAGGTGCAATCTTTCCTCTGTCTGAGAGAAATCAAGCTCACTTCTCACTCTTCCTAAAGGGGGAACCCAACACCTATGTAGTTGTATGTCCTCAGCAGGAAAGGTGGCAACAAGACTAATTTTACCCCTCAGATTTTTACTTGAAAAGTTTCCTCACTCAGCTCCTAGGCCACAGGGTCATGTTCCTTCTCTGGCATGCCATAGAAAGTGAATGCCTGGATGCCCTGTGGCATAGTTTTCTGGCAATATGAAACTGGGAGGAGTGGATGATTCACTGGAAGGCTGTGATGCCATCCATCAAGATCTGGACTGGATCCAGGCTGGAGAGCTGGGCAAAGGGGAACCTAATGAAGTTCAACAAGGATAAGTGTAGAGTCCTACACTTGGGGAGGAATTCCACCACGCACCAGTACAGGTTAGGGGTTGACCTGCTGGAAAGATGCTCCATGGAAAAGGACCTTGATGTCCTGGTGGACAATAAGTTATCCATGGGACAGCAATGTGCCCTTGTGGTCAGGAAGGCCAATGGTATCCTGGGGTGTATTAAGAAGAGTGTGGCCAGCAGGTCGAGGGAGGTTCTGCTCCCCCTCTACTCTGCCCTAGTGAGACCACATCTGAAGCATTGTGTCCATTTCTGGGCTCCACAGTTCAAGAGGGACAGAGAGCTACTGGATAGAGACCAACAGAGGCTGCAAAGATGATTAAAGGACTGGAACATCTCTCTTATGAGGAAAGGCTGAGATCTCTGGGGCTGTTTAGCCTGGAAAAGAGAAGACTGAGAGGGGATCTTATTAATGTTTACAAATGTGTCAAGGGTGGGTGTCAAGTAGAAGGGGCCAGGCTCTTTTCAGTGGTGCCCTTGTGATAAGACAAGAGGCAACAGACACAAGCTGGAACAGAATAAGTTTCACCTCAACATGAGGAAAAAATTCTGTCCTGTGAGGGTGACAGAGCCTGGAACAGGCTGCCCAGAGAGGCTGTGGAGTCTCCTTCTCAAAAAACTTTCAAAACCCACCTGGACATATTCCTGTGTAGCTTGACCTTAGGTCAAGGGGGGTTGGACTCGATGATCTTCAGAAGTCCCTTCCAACCCCCACCATTCTATGACTCCATGATTCTACGAACAGTAGCCAGGCAGTAAGTACACCCCGGGAATGAAAGAGCATCTTCCCAGAAAAAGAAGGGACCAGAGCCTCCTAAATCCTGGGCTAATGCACTGGACATCTATAGATAGTAGACAACTATAATCACAGAATCACAGAATGTTCGGGGTTGGGAGGGACCTTGATAGATCATCTAGTCCAACCCTCCTGCCAGAGCAGGATCACCTAGATCAAGTCACACAGGAACGTGTCCAGGTGGGTTTTGAATGTCTCCAGAGGAGACTCCACAACCCCCCTGGGCAGCCTGTTCCAGTGTCTGTCACCCTCACTGTAAAAAAGTTTCTCCTTATGCTTACATGGAACCTCCTCTGTTCCAGCTTGCACCTGTTTCCCCTTGTCCTGTCACTGGATGTCACTGAGATGGACTATAAAGGACTATATAAAACAGTGACCTACATTTAGAAATGAATACTATCTAGTTTTTGTTTTTGTTTTTTTTTCCAAAGTGTTTTAGCATCCCATGGAGAGTAGGGTGCACACAGGCAGCAGGGCTGACCTCCTGGGAGTCAGGGGAAGGTGCTTTGGGGAACATCTCAGTTTGATCCTTTGTTTTTCCCTGCTGGTTATGGCAAGCAGCGTGTGCTGTTTTGGAGTGTCCCAAACACTGTGTGGGGATGTAGGGGCATGGCAAAAGGCTCAGGACACTGCTATGAGGAGGAGTGGGGGGCGGGAAGGAGTTCTCCATGGCATTTGTATTTCTCCATATTTGTATTTGTATTTCTCCATAGCATTTGTATTCTTCCCTTAAAGGCTTCCTGGAATTTGTTCCTTACACAAACACAAAGAGGAAAAATGGCATTAAACTTACAAATTGATGGTGTTGGTACAACTCATGATTTCATCAGGTATACAGTATTTCTTCTTAAAGTGTAGGCTCTTGGATTCAGATGACTCACGGGGACTCAGCTTTAAGGAAAACAAAAATTAAGTGTCCTCAGGATCTGGAGAACAGCTTGGAAACAGCCACCTTTCTAACACTGCTATCAGACAGCAAACCACAGTTATTTAAGTCAATGTCAGAAAGTACTTAAAAGTACTGTTGATTAAAAAGCATTATAAAGAACTATTTTTTTTTTTTTTGAGATTTTTGTTTTGAGATTTTAGATCTCATCTCAGGTTTTGTGGCCTTTGAATTTTATCTGCAGAGTGGCAGAGCTTGGGAATCCTCGGACATCACCACAGTCAGGAATATTTCATGGGTCTCCTGCTTTGGAGCTGTGGGAGGCTCCCTTCAGGGCAGAGGAAGGCTGAGGCAGGGGTGGAAGTCTTCAGCCAGGAGCTATAGGGGGATTCAAGGGGGAAGTCACATCCCAAAGTCACAGAGGCATCGGATACTTGTGTATTTTCCCTAGACAGTTGTTCCCCATCCCCTAAAGGGGTAAGGGAATGAAGCCCTAGAGTTCTGTTCAGTTGTCCACATCCCAGACCCAGAACCCAAGCAGCCCTGGGAACTATTTCAGTCTCCTTGGTGGCTCATTAACAGCTGAAGAGTGGACACAGAGGGAAACAATCCAGTCCCAAGCCACAGTAATCTCCAGTTCCATGTGAAACTCCTGAAGGGATGCAGCCTCCCTAATTACTGGTGTCAAACCTACAAGAGTACATAGGCTGGGGCTGGCATGGAGACTTGGTTCCCTGTTGTGCTGCCTGCCTCTATCCCTGAATACTCAGAAAGCCAGTGGTGGGGCTCCCCGCCTGTGCCAGCGCAACTTTTCTTCCCTGTTCCTGCTCTGCTCTTACCATGTATGTGAGCACACCAGAGAGACAGTCTTGCTTCTTTGCTTGGGCCTGCACAGTTTATAACAACTAGTGAACGTAAGGATGAAGAGAGTTTTTGCTCAGGCCTGCCTGGAAAACAAAAGCATACTCCCTCTCATTGTCATTGACGGAGGAAGGGAGACAGAGGGAGGGAGGGAGAGAGGAAGGGAAGGAGAGAGGTGTTATCTGTGCTGGACATGGGGCTAACACAGACTATGGTAATTTCCATTTTTACTATTTCCTGTTCCCTGGAAAAAGAGGGAAAGTAAAGCTAAACCTGAACCACTGTGTGGTTCATCCTACCTTAAACAGAGCTTATAGCAAAGCCACAGTTTAATAGCAGCCCTTTAATGAGTCACTCAAGTAGTTCCCTTCTGGAGGAAGGGTGGGATTCAAAGTCATTTAAAATTACCAATGTTTCTACAGTATTTCACTACCAGTCCAGTTCTTGATATTCAAGAAGAATCTAGCTCTGAAAAAAGAAAAATCTGCCAAAAACGTTGCAAGCCAAACTTTTAATTATTATGTGGATGCCCACCTCTCATACCGCTTACTTAGAAAACAACACAATGAAATATTTCATTCCCCATTACAAGCCACTGAGAAAATGCTGGAGATACATTGAAACATCAAGCTTCTAGATGACTGCAACGTCTCTCAAATAGTGTTAAAGACAACCAAATATGTCTCCATTAGAAATACAAAAACATTTTGTGACCAATCATCTGCTAGGAAGGTTTATTATAGTTCTAAAGTCAATTCCAGCTCTGTTTTTTTTTCAGCTATCTACTAAACTGCATTGTGAGAGAAGTATAAAGCATTTTTATTTCCATTAGATTTTTATTTTAATCACCTAAAAATCTTTCTTATGGAAATGAGAAAGACAAAAAGATTCCCCAGGGACTGAGAAACTTCACTGATTTGCATCATTAACACTGAAAAGAACTTGCCTGGAAATGGCCCCTTCACATTTTCTTTTATTTACATTCCCAGACAAAAATAAAATTAATTTCAACAAGGTTTCTTCTAGATTCATATCCCATGTTGATTAGTCTAGCTATTAAAACATGAGTATAGCTTACTTTGCTTTGATGGACTGATTTACTCTTTGTTATACTGGAAATTTATTTGTTTGGGGTTGGTTTTGGTTTTTTTTTTTTAGTTTTTAGCCCATTTGTAAAGGGTTTGCAACACAGGGACTCTCAATCATCATTGCCTGTATTAGCATTCATAATTAACACCAGTAATTGTTAAGACACTTCTTGAACAATTACCATTTGCAGCACAGAATGAGAGAAAAGTGGCATTCATTTAACCAAACTCTGCAGATTTCGTTTAACACGCCTGTCCAAGCGTAAGCAAAGATGAACAGAGACCACTAAATATGTATTTAAATGCAGACAAATTTCTACGACAAAGTAGCTCTTTCAAGACTCAAATAAAAATCTTATACAGTTTACCTTCTTTATGCCTTCTAAAGAGTTTTCTGTAACAAACTTTCAGTGTCACCACTAATAGCAGTTCATGCCAAGGATTACTTTCTTAAAACTGCTACTCAAGCCTTGTGATTTGCAGTACACTTCTTATTACAGGATACATTATGCAGAAACCCTCTGCTATGTGATGGGACATGGCAACCCTGCTGTGAGAATGCCTATCAGCGCTTCTTTTAAGGCCCTTTCTCAATTGTCAGCAAAGTATTTTTTAAGGTTAAAAGGTGTAAAATTATTCTGAAATGCTTTTCTGACCTGTCGCCTATCACTGCAAAAAGCTATAGTTCATTTTTTTCTAAAATGGTATTTTTAAAATGTGATAATAATATAAGAATAAAGCTAGTAAGAGAAATACAGTTTTCTGTGATTTTAATTATATTTTTTTGTAATTTTTTCAGTACTGATACACATAAGGATTGTGTGTCCCATTTTATTTTTAATTTTCTTCATTATGAACCTTTCCCCGTGAGCCGGTTACAACATACAATTAATGAGAAAACAGCAATTTAAAAAAAAAAAGCTTTTAATTTATATTTTTGCAGATTGCTCAAATGAATTCCTGAATCATATTCTTTAATGTAAAAGTCAAATGCAGTAGGGTCATGAAGTATAATCTCATCATACTGGTATATAAAGCTCATAAGATCTGTCATTCTTCAAGTTCTACCTGTACTTCAATTGAAACAACATTGAATATCAGCAGGAAAACCAGAAGAAGGCTGCTATTCTTCAGACTGGTGGCTGGCTTCTACAGTTCTTCAAGCTGCTTAACTCTAGATTTCCCAGGCTACCTGCACGATTCAAGGTCAAAGATCCTATAGTTTTAACTCCTGTGCATAAGAGGTTACCATCTCCCATTGTCTGTAGCTTAGGATTTCCAATGGCAGCTAACTGTTCATGTGCCGGTAAAATTCTGGAAGGTATCTGAAATTACTTCACGCTAAGTTTCATGGGCTGCTCTATGAGACAATCTTATCAACCTATAGTGGAAGACTCAGCCTTGTGGTAAAGAAGCTTCAGACATGAAGGGCCTGATTATCCCATCTGATATGTGCTACATGCAAACAACAATTCAGCTGCAGCCAAAGAGAAGTACAAATAGATGGCAGAGAGGAAAACAGATGTTGCACCAGCTTTATGCATCGAGTTGTGTAGCCTGTACCAGAACATCAAGGTGATCATGCCCAAGATTATGATTATAGCTGTAAGAAGAGACAAAAGCGGTGAGAAGGCATGCAGGTACCTGTGAGAATTTCTATCAGTCCTCACCAATATGGACTCACCTACTTTTCCTGCCATGACACCTATCAGTCAAGGCCTCCAGTAAGGTTTTGTTCCTGCATCCTTCAAAGCTGTCAGTGATGAGAAGTAGAGCTCTCCACACGCAGGTGTCAAGCTGAGCAACTACTGTGTACTCTGCTGGCATTATCAAAAGAGAGAAGGAGATTGCACATTTTGCTTCACATGGATTTTATCACATCCTCTTTATTACCTAAGTGTTTCTCATCAGCATAAAGTCTCTTCTTAACCTGCAGGTTAGTGCCTTGATGACCAAACAGCAGAGGGTTGCCATTTATGCATGCATAGACAGCTTGATGATGTGGTTTTGGCACAGCCAAGTATAGACTGCAAGGACTGCACGGCTGCCCAGCAAGCACCCCCTAGGAGTCTGTACTTCAAGAGGCATGTCCTGGCCCAGCATCCCTTAGAACCCTTCTCTCCTTGGTCCTGTAAAGGACAGAGCTTCACCCAGCTCTTGGGGGGAGGGAGCAAGTGCTTAGGCCCTGGGCATGAGGACAGAAACTGAGTCTCCACAGCATGGCACAATGCACAAGGCAGAGGAGCACACATGCCATGCTCCAGGGATGATAATCAGCCAGCCAGCCAGCACCTAGACCTTCAGCACACGTGTTGACCCTCCTCCCATGAATGGCTATCTTCAGCAACGCAAGATAGAGAGGTTGTTTCAGACAACAGATAAGCAAATTTCTAAAGCTATTCCCAAGGAGTTTAACCTCTGTATTTTGAAGCTGATAGCAAATGAAAAGTATAAGCAAGGTCATTGTTGCCTAGAACAAATCACAAAAATCTTAATTGACAATTTTAGATGAGATTGTTCCAGATGCCACAGAATGATTTTCTAAGTTAGACGCTAAAAAATAGAGTGGCTGGTTTTTGAAGCATGTATATAGTAAAAATATGCATATAAAGTAAAATAAAATAAAGCTATCAAACATAACAGTTTATCTTTACTCCATGTCAGTCTTCCTGCAACTCTCCTGAATGCACAAAACCAGCATTCTCTTGTTCATCACCTTAAAAACCTACTTTTTCCACAGGGAGAAATTCAAGGAGCTTGTGAAGTGAAACCTACCTTTGATTCTCTCTAGACACTGTGCCCTTGGAGAAGGCCACTTCATATTCATCCTGTGCATTTTTAGGAATGTCCAGAGTCCTAAGCACATCACAGATGTAAAGAAATTCGTTTACTGCCTGAGTATATGAAGTAACCCACTCAAGTCTTGGATATGCAAAAAATTATGAATGAGTTTAACTGGAAGTATGTGAGTAGCTCCTTGTTTACACTTGAGAGTTCGCTTACATGCTTATATATAAAGTGCATGTATAGTTATTGTCCTGGCTGAGTTCCAGCAGAGGTTACAAAGTCACTTAGGAAGCATAATGAAAAAAATGGAATAGTTAACGTGATGCTGGCCTGTTCTCTGGGATCAGACTAAGGCACTTCTTAAAATCACTTGGGATTTGCCAGACTCTCTTCACAGAGGTCTCAGACATGGTAGGATACACCTGCTTTAGCATTTAAAGGTCATCTGTCTGGATCTAAAACCAACGTTCCTTTATCATTTTGATAAGAGATGTGCAGATACAGAAACACTTCATCTCACACTCAGGTAGGTTTCTAAGGTTGTGATCTTCTATCCCTTGTGTGAAGGAACATTTCACAGACCTACAAGACTAGGATTTGGGAAATATTTACAAGGAGCTGCTACTGTTCTTCTGAAGTTCCACATTCAATTCTTTCTGCATCCAAACTCCAACTGTGACCTCTGGATAAGTAAAGATTAAAAGGCAAGGTTATTGTGTTGATATAGTTTTAACACTGTCTTCATACCCCTTTCTATGTAATAATGTTAATGAAATTATCAAAATGGAGGTAGGACATAAGAAACCTGGAAGAAGCAATTCTCAGGACACTTAAGATTTTGTTTTTACAGTATTTTAGAGACATTAGCTGAATATCTGCAAAAGAAGGTAGTAAAATATTTTTTTATTTTATTTTGCATAGTAAAATTGGGACCATTTTGAAAATTCTTCTTTTCAAAGCACCAACTGAAGAAAATAGTTGGCTTTTTTTTGTAGGAAGTCTGGTTTGTAGTCATCTGTGGGAAGCATTGCTCCACATGATGGAAAGATTGGATAATCTGTGTTCACCCATAAGACCCAGAACATGACTACGGCCTTAATCCCAAATACTCCCAAGAAATCCTGCTGCTAGTTGCAATGCTGCAGGTTATGGCTATTAATTCTTCTCAGTTAAAACCAAAGCCATATTTTGGCCCCTAAATCAGGCTCATGACATAGTCATATAAGAGAGAATTCACAGCCCTGCAAGCCAGCAGCAGGAGGGCAAGGATGTTCTTCAACAGTACAGCTGCAGCCCATAAACCAGTTGTGTCCCGTTCCCTCATGGATGGTCAGGAATGACCAGGGAGCATGGCCTGCCTGCTCTGCTATTGGCCAAGGACGCTGGGGGAATTTTGCAGATGAAGCAGGATCCTTTGCTTGCACAGCCTGCCCTGTTTGCTGTGCCCAGTCTAACTGGGGTATTGAGTACATAGCTCAGTCTTGCCCACTGAAGAGAGAGAGGCTCCAGTTCTAGGTATCATTTTCCATCACATTCATTAGCAGTGTGTCCAAGATGGATACAGGCAACTATCATTTTTTTAACTTAGAGGTGCAAATTAAATAATGGCCAAATGACATAAGAAATTACCAAATCCAATTTAATACCCAAACAATTAATTTCAGGAGTTAAAAAATAGTGGAAATATTATAATAATATCCAGATTTTTTTAATTTTCAGATTTCATAATCTAAAATACCATGTATTTTGCTTAGTAAAACATATTAATTTCAACTCAATGTTTCTCATACCCACATAGTATGACTGCATTGTCTTCCCTTCTTAAACAAGACAGTAAATTTTCAAAATACTGTACAATATGAAATAAAAGTTTTTTGTGCCTTTTCTTTCTTCCTTCCATTCCTCTGCTTTTCCTTTTTTAAGGATCTTCATACTTTTCAAAAGAATCCCATAATGCTGGAAATCAAATCTATGTGGTTTTTTTGCACACTGCACTAACAAGTCATTCAAACAAAAAAAGCAGCAACTTTGTCATCATTGTTTCAAAAACCGTGAACTAAAGCAGAGGGCAAAGGGAAACAAATGTTTCAGCTTGCTTTCAAAACCTCAGTAGGTTTCTATAGGCATACATATGCATGTAAAACATATAGATATACTTATAATATACAAAGAAATCAGATGAGGTAATAGCACCCCCTTCTGAGAGTTAGGGCCAGAGCTTATGCCCTCACTTGAAAGCAAATCAGGACACTTTACAGCATGGTGCTACAGCTTTTTGACAGGCAGCTTCTACTTCATCTTTTATCCTACTGCACTAGAGAGATGGACATACTATTTACTTGGCATTTATCTGCTCCTCCCCCTGTCACTGCAAGAACTGCTTGGTTACAAGACAGCAATTATAATTTGGACCTAGGAAGTCCACAAAAAGTTTTTTCTTCAGCTCACCTGTTCAGTTATTCCATGTATAAAAAAGCCCTTGAACTGGTTGTTTCAGATGAAAGAGGGAGTTGGCTTCAGCTTTCAGATCATGGGTGGAGGAAGGTGTGAAGAGCTGATGTAGCGCAGCAGGAAGATCACTCCATTCTTCAGTGACACAGTTTTCCTGGGGGTAGAACTTCACCGCTTTTGAAATGGGCATAGCCTCCTCTTCCTCATACCCTCTGCCTCCCCTAGTTTATGGTTGGGACAGGAAAGGACCAAAAGTCCATCTCCCTCTTGCAGCAGCAAGGGCTCAAGAAGTGGTATAGGCAACACCTAATGGTATTACACCCAAAGCCAATCCAGCATCACAAGGATTATGGTCAGGCTCTTTATGAGCCTTACCCAGGTACCTATGCCAGCAAACATTGGCTTGGTTTGTCCCTTGGCTTGGGGAAAAGGTTGACTTACCTATGAAAAAACAAGTGTGTTTTCTACTCTGTAAGGGAAAAAACAGGCCAAGATTATTCCCTATATCATCCATCCTTTCCTAGCAGCAAATTTCCCCTCATGCAAATTAATCTCAGTGGAAATGAGAAGACTCTTCTCCCACTTGCTCAGCACAACATGGGCTCACTAACACAGCACAGTACAGGTAGAGCTCTTGTAACACTGCAAAGAGCCATCCTATGAATGGCTACAGTCCACCAGACAAGGCTTTAGTGGCATTAAACCATCTGAGCAGCCCACAGATCAGCAGCCTGAAGCCAAATTAAATCATACAAAATAACAGTAATCACACCACAAAACCCCTGAGAGTAACTGAGAAATACAGCCAGGGTCAAGAGTCAAATGGAGAATATAACAGTGCTACTCAAATTCCCATTTCTCACTGAAAACAGGTTTGTGATATTTCTCAGCACACTGGATAAACAGTAGTTTGCATAGATGTTGCTGAAAAAAACTTCTATAGGTTCTGCAACAAAGCAGCTAAGGGAAAAGCAGAATTCTATTTACTCTTTTTTGAGCTGCAGAAGAAAGAAAAGTGTTTGATGAAAGGTGCTAGACTCTAAGGAAAATAGTGAAGGAACTCTGCAACTTAAAGCACAGAAATCCACATGACACTGAGCTATGTATAATTTACCATGACAAATCAGTGCTCTAGCAGAAAGAGTCACAGCATGTGAAGAAAAAAATTAGCTCTAGCTGAAGGTAAGATAGACACCATTTTCTACTCGCAGTGGCAGAAAGGAAAAAAAGAAAAAAAAAAGGTAAAAGTTAAGCCAAACAAATAGAAACAAAACCCAGTAATAATGAAAGGGAAAGCAGATCTTCCAGGCCATGTATAAAACCACACAAACTCAACATGGGAATACAGTGCATTGCACTGTTACCTGTGTAGGGATTTTGAATGTGACTAAGAGCCACCACTAAAAGTACACTCGGAGAGAGTGCAAAAATGAAATTTTGGAGAACGAGTTGAAACAGTGCCTTGGGATCTTTCAGACCAAGGATAGTAAGCGTGCAGACTAATCCTCAAATTCCCAAAAAGACACACGCAGATCACAACACTCATAAATTCTTACAGAAAATAAAACACATGAAAGGAGCATGAATAGACTAGCATATGTATCTTATTATAAGGTTCTTTAAAAACAGTTGCTGGTAAACCAGGATTTCTATGACAAGTAAATAATCGTATCTTTAGTAGTTCCTTGTTAATTTTGCAAATATCAGTCTCATCAAATAGGACTTGTATCTGAAAAAGGTGTCTCCCAGCATCTGGTAGATTGTTGAATTACAGTTGATGGAAATTTACAGCAAGAATGACTAATTAAAGACAGAAGTTATGGAGAGTGTTGGGAAAAGTGAAGAAAGAGAGGGTGTGTGTGAGAGCAAGTGAACTTCACTTTCTCATATGTAAAGTGAGGGTAATTACACCTGTCCTCAAGTTTTATGGTGAGTGGAGTCAGTCTCTGGTGTCAGATTTGGTAATCTTTTCTAGCTTTCCTTCTGTTCTTTTACTTTTCGTGTTTTCTCTCTTGCTATGTGAAGACTCCACATTGATAAGAAAAACCTCCATCAATTCTTATGGAGTCTTTTTAGATTTACCCTTATTATCAAAAAAAAAAAAGCTCTTAACTGAAAGGCTCTGTCAGGGTCAGTACCCACAGAGAACAGAAGATACAGAAGAACAGAAGATGTTAACGCTGAGCTGAGTCAGGGGAATGCTCAATGGGAACACAGGGGAGGTTGCAGAGAGCCTCTGCCCTGGGAATCCCACCCCAAGCAGGGTCATCAGGAGCTAACAGCTCTTCCTTGCTCTCTCTAGGCACTGGCAGTTGTCCACAGAAGGAAACTGTATTATCATGCCTGGAAGAAGAACTGCACACTCATTCACTCCCATCCCATCCCAGCCCTGAGCTGGCACCTTAAGAGTGTCCAATTGATCCAGAAGCATTTAAGATTGACTGCTGATCAAGTCTTCTTCACTGCTAACAGCTCTTGGCCCACTCCTTCACTGGCATGGCTGGGCAAATCTGACTATTCAACCCTTGCAACATCAGATCTGACCTTCTGCTTTAGCCAGTATTGCTGTGTGCCACTGGATTATCTGAGCGCAAGCTGGAAGCTCTTTGTTGCATCAACTAAATGTTTCAGAGCATCACCTGTGAATACAAATGGCATCTGACCAGTCACAAAATAATCAATTAAAACAGACAGCCTTCTTCCTTGAGGTGGGAACAAGGGACAAACCCCTTGTATTACCAATGGTTCTTAACATATTTGCTTGGCCCAATATTTAACAAAAGTCTACTGGGTTAATTTTGGGCTGGAAACTAAGCACCTTAAAACTAAGTTAAAAGATTTTGTGATGAAATATGAAGTTGTTGTCCAAGAAAAGAAACTCTGACATTTTTCCGCAGTACAGTTTTATATTTCTGTTCCAGTTCTAATACTTTCAAAGACTTGGAGACTTAACATTTCCATTGACTAATTCAAAGACAGAATGTCCATTCAGTACCATTGATCTGACTTTTCTGCTGGTTCTATGAAATAACTGCTGGTGATACACACATCTCAAAAAATGGACTCTGGGGAAAAAAAACCCTTTCAAACTAATCACAGCGAAAGTAATAATATGAAAAGGATGCAGAGACTAAGTAAATGCAAAATTACACACCTCTCAATAAAGGCTTCTGGGAGTTTGAATCTATCTATCTATATAAAAGTGCACAATATTCCATGAAAGAAAAGTAGAAAATTATAATCCAAACAGTTGTACCATACATGCATAAAGCTGAGCCCTGGTTTACCAAGTTTTTCTGACTGACTTGGAATTTGAAGTGTTGCAGCAGTCTGCAGACAAGCTGAGGACAAGGTCTGAAGCATCATTAATTGCAGGACAGAACTACATGCACCTGCCCACAATAAACATGAAAAGGTAATTCAGTACTGTGTGTTGTATCAACCGAAGCAACAAATTGCAACAAATTGCTTCCTTTATGGGAAAATATCAACACCCCAAATAAAAATTCAAAGGGAAATTCTGTTTGCTGTTAGCAGACTCAATAGGCTAAATACCACTAGCTTTTGAATTTTGGGCAGGATTATAAATGCTACACGAACCCAAGGAACAATCAAGATGCTGAAGTGTCATACAAATAGGGTACAAACGATCAGAGTGACTGAAAGCCCAACACAGATCTGTCATCCTTGCAGATGACTGTGGTGGCACAGTAAATCCAGCCTCATGGCAAATTCAGTCTCAATGGCCTCAAATTGAGGAGAAAACAGGAAATGCAAAGCATCACTGCATTTGAGGCTGAGGAGCCACTGTCAAATGTAAACAAAGTTACAGGATCTTAAGAAGACAGTGTCTTCCAGCTGAGAGACAGCAACTGGCACAGCATCCCAAAGGAAGGTGAAATTCCCCAGTCTTCATCAGGACAAGGGATGATGCTTGCTGCAGGCTGATGCTCTCAACCAAGAGCCCAAGCTGATGTGTTTTGGAGGGCATCCAAGGAACAAATACAGCAGATCAAACCCTTAACCCCATCTTCTGTGTGCTACCAGGAAGACAAGTGATGCAGTACAAACACATCATCTCAAAAGCCTCTCACTGGACAGACACGAGAAATTACGTCCCCTCTGGACAGAAGGAAAGAAAGCCCATGTCTGCCCTTAGATGCTTTCCTGAATGAAGGTGGACTGGGGCTTGGGGCTCCCTCCTTACCCTGCTGATATGCTGTCACACCAAGCTAAAGTGGCTCAGCTGGATCCAGCACCTCTTGATAATCAGTGAACATAAGTGTGGCATTGAATTGAGGCACAGCATTGCCTCTTCCACTGCTGGCAGGGCTCTTGCTCACCCCAGCCCCTCTGCTCAGCACGGCAGCACATCAGCAGGCCACGCTGAGAAGAGAAACAACATGAGGCACAAAGGAGCAATGCTAACAGAAGCAGGGGGATATGGCAGAGGAAAGCTGAAAGCCTGTGAGCAAAGAGGAGAAGGAAGGAAAAATTAGGTTGACGAGTGTCAGAATAAAGACTTTATGGGGGGAAAAAAAGGTAATGTATTTCTGTGCTTGCACTTTTCCCTTTACACAGGCAAAAGCAAAAAAAAGCTAAAATGCTGGTTTTAATACCATTCATGATGAAATTCAGAAAGGAAGTAGAAGAGATTCAAAGGCAGAGCTCTGAGAGCTCCCGCTCCTGGGCTGCTAGGCCAATAATTTTCAAGCTGTGGTCCATTGTGACTTGTACTGCCAGGCTGTGTTTACACTGTGACTTAGTGCCAGCAGTAGTGCTGGATAAGGCCTTTCAGCAGATCAGCATCAAATCCTATTTTCAAAGATTTAAAATAAAAACAACAACAACAACAATGAAAGCCTCATTAAAAAAATTTGCTCTGAACAAAACCTTGGTGTGATATTGTACATCCCGGACAATTCCCCCATCAACTTTTAAATGAGCATATTTGGGCATTATAGGATGTCCTTTTTGTGCGGATTTTGTAGACATTGCAAAATACATATGGTTTCAAAGTTTATAAATTGTTTCCTGGGTAAGTACATTTTGTACAGGAACATAAAAGAGGCCCCCACAATCTAAACAATGACATTCAAGTTGGATGAGAAGCAAAATTTAAAATTACCAAGGCTTTCCGATATTCAGATTCCACCTTCTCTATGTGTTTTGAAAGAAGTGCAGCTGGGGCACCGAAGGATCTAGCCATGAAGCTCAGTATAGCCACACAGAGACTGATACTTGAACAGGTAGCCTCTGCTTCTGTGCCACCGTGTCGATGATATCGGTTATGTCTCCATAAACTTCTCTTGTTCACATGAAGAGGAAAGTCTATTCTAAAAGTCTAGAGGGAGTGGAAATCCCTCGTCACCCTGAACATGCTCAGGACAGTGCAAACTCTGAGACAAGGCAGGCAAAACTTTTTGCTCAAATGACTAAACATGAATAATTGGCTTACAGGGCAGTTTTACAGGTAAAATGGCTAACATCCTTTCCCTTGCTCAGTGTTCTTCCTCATAACCAGTTTACCAGTTTCCTTTCTTTCACTGTCAAGCTCAATACTTTTGTCTTATCCTTCCTAATTAACCCGGTGTCTGTCTTTGTTTACTCTCTCTTGCTCCTCTCAGCCCATTGATCGTATTCTGCTTCTGGCTGGCATGTCAGTCATGGCTTGACCTCCCACCACAGTAACTGCTTTCTGCTCCAGAAGGTCTCAGAGTAAGCTGATTCATAA
Source organism: Chloroceryle amazona (assembly GCA_027560015.1). Lineage (NCBI taxonomy): Eukaryota > Metazoa > Chordata > Aves > Coraciiformes > Cerylidae > Chloroceryle > Chloroceryle amazona. Next base: position 78,393 of record JANHFX010001304.1, read on the forward strand.
GGCTTCTATTTACTTCTCTTTCAACCTCTCTCTCAAGTCCTTCTCTGCAACAGTGGTTACAAGAAATGTACCACAGTTTAATGGTTGGGATAAAGAGCATTTGGTAAACTGACACTAGACAAATAAAAGTGTATAGGAAGAAGTACAGTGCTGGTTTCTACCTCCCACACCCACCATTTACAACTCTCTTCTCAGAGTAGAAGTTGAAGAGCAAATACAGTATTTCATCCAGTCTCACAGTATCCTGACCAGTGCAATACAGCAAGTGCATAAATAAAGATGACTTCAATCACTCAGTGGCCCAGAGGCTATTAATGAACATATAGTCATGCTATACAGTGCTGAAGGGGTTTTTATGACCAAGCATAGTCAAGGAGTAAATTACTCACCAATTCTGGAAGGCCAGCAGTGCAGTGTCCTGGGGCACCAACTCACACCAGAGAAAAGAGGACCCAGCGAACATCAGGCATCATTTCTTCTGACCCAGATATGTGCCTTGAGAATATCAGACCCCATAAGCTATATCAGAAAGCTAAAGAAGCCTGACTTCAAGCAAACTGCTACAGCTACTTACCAAATGCCTCTAGAATTAAGAGCTGCAACACAAAGACGGCAACAACAATTGATTTCCTATATCCACGATCGATGGCTACATTCAGTTAATTTGGATACGTGCTGGGGTAGCAGAGCACAAGCAAGTAACGTGGTACTGAAATATTCTGCAAGAACATTTTAACTGAGACAGCACCGGCAGAAGTCAGGATGTGAAATGTTTTTGCGCCATTACTGCTTCTTTTTCCTTCCCTGATCCAGATGTCTTTATCTTTTCTAGTCTTTCCTAAATGAAGCAGCAAACCGTGTGTGTGAGCAGGTGTATATCCAAGGACCCTTAGAAAATCTTAAAACAATACTTGTTCCTCCCTTTCAATACCAGGAATGTGACTTCAGTAGGCACACGAGCTCTGTTCTCTCCTGGCTGGGGTAGTCACACTTCTGAGCCTGAATTTCTTGCCTGGAGCAGCAGTCACTTTGTTATCTGTCCAGCCAGCATCCTTTTGTTGATCAGTGAAGTTTTGGCACTGCAGATGTGATAAGAATAAAAACATTTAAGCAATCGGTTAATCTAACAAATATGTTAAATATAGCAAGACAATAAGATCGAATGCCCACTGCTTTCATTGGCACCGGACATAAATCTCAGAGAAAATTGCACAGATGCAATCAGAGTTGAACACGAGAAGTGTTTGGCACATTTGAGCTCTGCTACCCTGAAGATAAGACTTGAAAAAAGGACAGACTGCCTATCAATACCTTCACAGAGCACACCCTTTTGAGCTCTATAAATACATTACATTTTCACCACAATACTTTTCCCTGACCCCCCCCAAGCTGTCTTTAAACATGTGTCCTCATTTCTAACTCAAGATTTTTTTTAAGCATCATTCTGATAACTTTCCCCAGCTTTGAATTATTACTGAGCTACTTAATTGTAGCTAACATTTACCAACATTAGTCAAAAGTGTCTTCCTATACACAAAGCCATTTATAAAATAAGTACTTTTAATAAAATATTTATAATATGGCAGTTGTCAGCTGTTTGCAGGTGCCCCTCACAGTCAAGTCTTATTAATGAAAGGTGGGAAGCAACTTCCTGGAGGAGGCTGCTCTGAGGTTTGCAATTAAAGCAAATCTGTTTCACACTGTAATGGCTGAGTGTTGTCTCCAAATTGAACATGACTCTTTAGGGGATAGATGAATTTTCCATGCAATCTGTTTAATTAGTAACTATCCTAAATTTTATAGGGATTTTTTAAAGAATAGACCTTATTTTTCACCTCACATTTTCATGTTCCTCTCATGACAAACCATTTTTCAACTTTTAGCATCAAGCAAATATGTTCTTCTCTTGTTCAAGATAAGAGTAAAAGATTTCCTTAACAAAGTTAATTCAGGTTAACTTTTTAATGCACCTTAGGAAAAACATTCACCTCCCCTGTGGGCTTTCCTATTCAGAATTAAAGTTGCCCTGATCTGAAACACTTTTCAACCATCACAGCAGGAAATAAAAGAAACTAAGAACTAAGCCCATTTTGATTTTGAATGAGAACGTACATACAGAGTTTTAATGTGATTTAGCTAATCCACTTCAATTTCATACCTCTATTAATTCAAATTATCTCTTCTGAGTGATCACACGAGATTATTCTTATTCAAAAATGCGCAACTGTTATTATCAGTTCAAAGACAAATGAACAGTTCAGTAGCCTTAAGACAAGGCAGGAGGTTTCAGTTTCTCTTACAGCCCATCTGGTGTTTCCATAGCACATGCCTCTCTGGTTAGAAGCCAAAGGTCTTTTAATATCTGGATTGTCACAACCACAGGATGCCCAGGAGCCAGTAGGAAAAGCATTGTCAATTGTCTGATATAAAAATATTATGTCTTGTTGTCTTGAAGTTGCACTGCTATGTAAATATCACTTTATGAAGCATTGCATAAATTGATCTGTCAAGATTGGTAGATGCTTATGTCTTTGTTGCTTTTAACTTGCTAAAGAATATTTAGAGGGTAACAAAAATGCTTCAGCTCATTTCTCTGTTGTTGAACCCCAGAATGTGTCCCAGCTCTCATGTTTAGCTGTGCACCCCAGCTGCATCTGAGTCCAGGACAGAGTGAAGATCTGGCGTACAGTAGCCTCTCTCCCCAGTTCTTCAGTCTAGAGCGCTTGTCTTCATAAACAAAAACAAGGACTCACAGACTAGAAAAACTGTGCCATGTTCCAGCATAGTCCAGACAGTCAGGGTGCCAGAGAAGAGGATATGCTGCTGAATAACTGAGGCAAAGTCATGTACATCACCACAGGTAAGCTGAAGAAAGACTTATCATAGAATCATAGAATGGTAGAGATTGGAAGGGACCTCTGGAGATCGTTGAGTCCAAACCCCTGCCAGAGCAGGGTCACCCAGAGCAGGCCACACAGGAACAGATCCAGGAGGGTCTTGAAAATCTCTAGAGAAGGAGACTCCACAACCTCTCTGATCTTGATTGATACCAAATTCAAGTCCCATAGAAGGACAAGGCGCCAAGCATGAGAAAACATGTTCATAAAAGTCCTTCACAGGAGGTGGACCAAGAGAGCCATCCTTTCTGTAAGGATAGGGCTGGCTAAGATGGCATGGATGAGAATGAGTTTTGCTAAAACCGTCTAGCAAGAGTGACCCTGCAGACACCAAGTTGTTGACATCACAGAATCAAAGAATCACTTTCTGGCTGGAAAAGACATCTGAGATCATTGAGTCCAGCCTATGACTTAACACCACGACATCAGCTAAATCATGCCACTAAGTGCAGCATTCAATCTTTCCTGAAACACCTCCAGGGATGGCGACTCCACCACCTCCCTGGGCAGTCCATTCCAGTCTCATCCCCCAGTCTATAGATGGAGTTATTGTGACCAAAGTGCAGGACCCTGCACTTGGCCTTGTTGGATCTCATACCATTGGCCGCAGCCCACTGACCCAGCCTGTCCAGGTCCCCCTGCAGCTTCTTCTTACCCTCCAGGGTATCGACACTGCTCCCCAAC